>JADNRX010000050.1:0-217020 GCA_015501595.1 Hymenopellis radicata | reverse complement strand
TACCTACAGTGTATTCAGACGTTACCTGCAGGTGTATTCAGGGACGTTACCTGCAGGTGCTACTACAGACGTTACCTGCAGGTGTATTGGGACTTACCTGCAGGTGTACTCAGACGTTACCTGCAGATGCTCTTAGACGTTACCGCAGGTGAGATGTTATAGGCATGTGTGTATCTTACTACAGGTGCTCTCAGATGTTACCTGCAGGTGTACTCACGTTACCTGCAGGTATATTTGGATGTTACCTACAGGTGTATTGGGATCTTACCTATAGGAGGGTTATAATATTACCTGTAGGAGTGTTGGGTTATGACCTGTAGGACTGTTCAGAAGTGACCTGCAGGTAGTTGAAAAACCTGCAGGTAACATTATTCTTGCTCGAATGCCATTGGGTTTCCCAGGTCGCTGATCGCTGTGATCTCTTTGACTCTTGACCACGATGGCCAACGGTCCTCCGACGCCCGTCCACGACAGACGTGGAAATTCAGGACGCTGCCCGCGACCCAGAGCCAGCTGTGAGCTCCTCAGCGCCAGTCGTTCCGCCTGCTGAAACGGCAGCTGCACCAGTGGATGTCATTCAACAAATTTTCGCGTCGACGATCACTGTCATCGCAGTAGCAAAGGAATGGCAGCAGCTTATCCAGCACGGAGAATTTGAGGAGATTTCTGTGAGTACGCGATACGAGGCATAGGTGTCCAGGATTGGGTGGAAGGCGGTGTTATATCGCAGGTGTAATTACTGTTAATACCGTGTACGTTTCCCTCCCTTTGGGTGATATATAGCTCACCTCTTCGATAGCATCGGATTTGTTCAAGAATACAAGGCTGAACGTACGATACATTCTCTCCGCCAACTATCTTCTACCACGGCTGTCGTGATTCGTGACGGACAGCCTGCCATTGTACCATCCAAACACGTTGTACCAGGTGATGTTGAGACGTCTCTCGAAACGGCGGCGCCGCCCTCGGTACGTTTTTTCTTGCCATTCTGTTCAATATGGAACTGATGCCAGTCGGGCGTGCTTTCCAGGCTGCGTGATGTCGCTCAGTCTCGCCAGACGCACTGCCGCCGTACGACTGCAACTGGCGGCGGACTTGGAGCATCATCATGATTTGACAGGGTTGGTAGGTAGACCCATGTTCGAATCCGAATCGTTTGTTCTTTGACTTACCTTTACTTTGACAGTTCAATTTTTCTTCGCGACTTTGACTATGCCCCACGGACTCCTTTAAAGGACTCCTTACCCTCCTCCTCGAATACGTACTGGTACGTCCTGGCCTTGCTCGTTGTCAACATTGTTACTGACATCGCCGTCTTAGCCTTGGACCCCGCCTCTGTCCATGGGGTCGTCTTCTTTCAACTTCCGCGGACTCTTCACCCTCCTCCATCGACTACTTACCAGTAAGTCATCCTCTTACTCGTTGTCAACAACGTTGTTGACATCGTCTTAGATGGAGACGTCGTCGTCATCGGCTGGACGTCTTGGATGTTGGTCTTGTTCTTTGTTGGACCTCTTCGCCGACGTCTTGACCTCACGCTGGGGTCACGATGTTTGTCCGCTCTCATTACGGTACGTTCGTCTTTTCATATCAAGTGTTCGTCATTAACTAGTTGCCTGTAGCCTTGACCTTGGACAACGCAGGCGTCTATCATCATCCAGGTACGTTTATCATCTCCCTCGTCGTCGGTGTAACATATTAACAATGTTGCCTTCAGTCATTGACCATCTTGCCTTTGTCGGTGTCGGCTTAGCCCGACGTGGAATCTTCGCCGCCGCCGCTGTCAGTAAGTCTTCCACTCCATTGTTCACTTGACTATCGACTAACCCTTCATCAGTGTCTTCGTCGATGACTGGACTGTCATCAATCCTTATCTTGTATGTCCTCTCCATGCTCACGTTCGTCTCAGATGTTGATGAATATTTTCATCAACAGGTCCTCGTCAACGTTGACGGCGCTGTTCGTTGCCGACCAACTGTGAGTCACCAACTCTTCAGGTTGTTGGATTCTCGTCCGGTACGTCGTCAAGTCACCTTTGTTCACGATCCTATTCGCATCTCTAACTGTCATCGTTTGCAGTTCATTCAAGACCGAAGCATCTGGCAAGTCGACGTCCTTTCCTTGCCATGAAACTCTTCGGATACTGATTCGATTTCAGAACTGCGCTGGTCTCGACTGGTGGCCCAGTCAGATGCGATTCTCTCCCTTGAGAACAACTTACCACACCTCCTACGCTATTCTCCAAAGCCGAACTATCCCACTCGCCGTCTTCAGCCTCATCTCGCTTGACAGAGACCAAGGATATCCTGGAACACTTACGATGAAAGTGCTCATCGCCCTCCTCCCTCCCAAACCTACCTCGTCCACGACAAGCGACATGGGCCGCTTGATCTACGTGTACCGTGCCAAAGTTGACAAGGACGTGACGCCTATCAATCTGACGCAGCACTGGGGCTTCAACCTCGACGCGAGTCTGAAAGAGAACCAGGGCGCGGACGTGAAAGGGCATGTGCTGGAGATGAAAGCGGATAGGATCACCTCGCTGGACGGTGACGGGTTGCGCGATAATAGCTACATCTCTGTGGCGAATGCGCCGGTGGACGATCATACCAAGGGCAAGAAGATCGGGGATTTGTATCTCTCTCATGCACGGTCGGGCGGGTACGATGACTACTATGTATTCGCTAAGAGAGGTCGCGATACCGAAGAGGGTTCCACTCAAGTCTCTCGACGACCAGTCACTTGATCTGGTTGGGATCATCACGAATAAAGTGATGGATCTGTTGGTTGAGCTTTCTTCAGAGACGTCGGGATTGGCAGTTGCACGTATGTCCCTCAGGCTCGGGTACCATCCTTTTTCTGTCCTAACGAAGTGAGTTTTGTAGAATCCGGAGCTATGTTTTATGCTAACACCGGGGTGAGGCCGGAGAAGGGTGCTAGGAAGAAAATCCATGGCGGTTCTGGGATCACTGAGCATGGGACGGGTACGCGCCTGGAAGTAAGCCCTACCTTAATCGCCCGTTAACCTTCACTGATCTGACGCCATAGCCGCCGCGTTCCTCGAATTCCACGACGTCCTTGCTCCGTTCTTCAAACCTGAGAACAAAGACGGCGACGACACGCTCCTGACAAAGGACAAGTTGTACAACAACTATGTGCAGTGCGATGTTACGTATGTGGCGCCGAAGAAGTGATATGTGGCACAGGAATGAGGAAGAGAAAGTGTAATATAAATTTGTTTGTATTTATATACTGTGCTTGGGAATTTGCTAACATGTTCAGCCTTGTACAACACCTGCGCTGTCTGGGCTTCAGTTTCTGTGAGGCATAGTAGTGCAAAGATTCCGTTTGAATATGTACTACTTTCACAGCTCATTTTTCATCTAAGGGAGATGCATGATGCACACAGTTTGAAGCTAGTAGGCTAGGTTTGTGTTGAAAGGAGAACTTGTATGGTTTTTACTGAGGCACATTCTATGATATATGACTCTCTACTGGAGATTTCGATACGTACTATCAACCAACGAACCAACTGTCGGCATGACCAGACTATTGGCTACCATCTAGAATAAGGTTGGAAAGCTTCCTCGTAGCCAGAGATGAGAAACATACGACGTCTATTCCGCCAAAATCCGTTACCACATCCTCGATCAGGCGCTTAATTTCGTCTTCCTTGGCCGCATCACAAAAGTAAGAGCGACATCGCACCCCCTTCGATGTGATCTCGTACTCGAGGGAGGCCAACTCGGCTTGCTGAGACGGGTCCTCTGCAAGGGCCACGTCGAACCCGTCACTCGCGAGTTGCAGGGCGATGGCCCGACCGATACTACTTTGCGTGCAGCGCTTGACAACGGCGATTCCTTGGCGCATTCTGTGTGGTGAATAGTGAACAGCCCGGGTCGGCCGGGGGTATTTAATCCTGACCCCGACCCCGACCCGCGACTTTACCCGACCCGCCAGTACGGGTACGGGTCACCCGCTCATACACCCACGGTTTGCGGGTCACCCGACACCCTCATCACCCGTCACTGCACCCCATGCCCACCATGTCCGATTGGAGACCGACACGAGTCGGAAAACAATCCGACTCGCCACCCGTTGACCGCCGATAACTCGCGAGCCGGTGGTATACGACACGAGTCGTCACGCTGTACGCACGCGGCCCGTTCAAGTCTTTGTAGCGGGCATGTACCCCCTCTCCACCCCACTCACAATCTCTTCATGCCACGGCCGCATCCCCCAGCAATTGCGAGGGGAGCAGTGTCGGTGCATGACGTTGATGATGCGAGGGGGGTGAAGATGGGGGAAGGGGACGGGGCCGTTTGGCGAAGGAGGACACGTTGAAAGATAGTGAAACCCAAAAACAGTGTCGACAGCACCTGGAAACGCCGCCGACAGCAAAGAAAAATGAAATACGGACAAAATCTGCCACGGTGCCGGCAGGCGACGTGGCAGCCCTAATGTACCACCCCCGCTCTTGAGGCGCGCGACGTGCGGCGTCAGCAACTCCAGCTCCGCCTAAGGTCGCCGCCTATAGAGACAGAACTCGAAATCCGCGAGGTGCTGCCGCTTTGGCGGACTTACGCGTCGCCTGCGTGAGCAGGAGGTGGGGGAGATGTGTCTGCTGTCCAGAAGAGTAGCTGCCTCGTCCAGAGGGCTTACGCTGCGCGTATCGTGGTCGTGGAGGTGTCGTCGCGAAGACGTACACCAGAATGCGCCCCGGAACGTATCCGAGGGCGCAGCGGCCGGCGCAGAGCCAAACCGGTCCTGGAAAGCAAAGAGGAATAAAGAAAGCAAGTCAGATAAGCCACAGAAAAAGTTCTGGGGCTGACGAGCACGACGTTAGCGTCGTGCTGTGGTGGTAAGAGGCAGGGAGATGTGATCGGAGCTCTGCGATTGTTATCCGGCAGTTGCCGAGACGCTCGGCCATCTCGGCGATCGGCAAAATTGTTCGGCAACGTCGTTTCTCGACGACGTTGGCGTTGTGTGACCTCAAATAAATTACAAAAAATCCTTAAAATTATGTATTGAGCCACAGGCAAGTCTGAGTACAAGTACTTGCCCCAAGACATCCAAGGGCAGAGACAGACTTATCTCATCACGGGTAACTACGGGTCACGCGGGTCACGCCGGGTTCTTGGATCGGTACCCCGACCCGTACCCGCATGCACCCCCACCCGCCACCCGGTCCGGGTGGGCCGACCCCGGCTGTTCACTAGTGGTGAAGCTTGCCAAAGGTCAGAGGGTTTATACGTGTATTGGCTTCCAATGATAGAGGAACGAACGGTAAAGGCCTGATGACGCGAGACACCCTTCTCACCAAATTAAATGGGCCTCTTTTCTCAGAACGGCCGATGTTCGTGGGTAGGCATTGAGGCGTTCGACGCATTGAATCCGCAACGAGCAGCATAAGCAATGTATTGGAAGCATAAGAGATAGCGACAGCGCGTAAGTTAACCGCCGAGGATGGTGACCTCGACCTCGACACCAGGCTCCAAGCTGATACTGGTCTGTCCAAGATACTGTAGTGTTTTCGACCGCAAATTCACATAACGGGTCACGGAGGTCTTTGAAGTGAAGCTATATATATACCATAACGGATCACGGACCACTTTAGCCAGGCACGAGACTCCAAATAAGGAAATTTCAGGTCCCACCATTGGCAGGACTGTCCAAATAAGGCAATTTAAGGGTCTGTGAAGCTGTTCACTGTAACTTCAGACCATAACGGGTCACAGGCTGTGAAGTTACGGTCGAAACGCTACAGTAGACATGAGAACAAGTCAAAGGCACCGACGAGTCCGCGTTGCAGACACAACTGGCAGACGAGAATGGCGAGGCGAGCAGTTGGTGGCGGAAATACGCTGTAGGCAGTTCTACAGAACGACAAATATGAGTTATATTTTCAAGAGACAGAAAGGACACGCACCGTTAACGACAGCGGCATCCGAGGCTGCTGCTGTGGTTCAAATGAACTCCTCCGCATCCTTGAAACATCGCTGACATCCACGCATATCATTGGGCATTCCAGGAGGTCGCTGTAGCGCGTAACGAGGCCGATGATGGCGAGGGTGGTGGAGACTCGAGAGAGCAAGGGTGGAAGAAAGAGATGACGTAGATGAATCCGAGTTGCAAGCTGCAACTCGGATTCATCTACGTCATCTCAGCGCTTGTTGCTCTTCCTACAGGAATGTTTGAGTGCTCCTGTAGGTACTTGGTAAAGGCATCCTACAGGTATGTTCGAGCGCTCCTGTAGGTACTCAAGAGTAGTATCCTATAGGTGCATTGAACCACTCCTGTAGGTACAGCATCCTACAGGTACGTTCAAGTGCTCCTGTAGGTACACAGCAAAGGCATCCTACAGGTATGTTCGAGTGCTCCTGTAGGTACACAGCAAAGGCATCCTATAGGTATATTGGAGGCTCCTGTAGGTGTACTCAGTTGTATTCTACTTGGTACACTACAAGAGCATTGAGACCATCCAACAGGTTCTAAATGTTTAGACCTGTAGGATGCTTGCCTGACATCTAATCCAACAGGCTCATTCGGTCAGCCCGATGTCTGCGGGCGGACACCCGGAATACGTCCGTCCGCCAGCACACCTGCAGGTTGTATTTGCGGAGCCTCCGAGGTACCTCGGAGGTTACCTCCGAGACGATCGCCAGCAGGAGCGGCGTTCTCGTGGTGGTTGGAGTAAGAGAGCTGAACACGGCGCCCTTCTGGAATCGCTTTCGGCTTAAATCGGCTTAGGGGCTTATCAGATAACCCGGGATAGAAGGACACGTATCAGATAAGATTCCGTTCTTGCGACAGCCGCCAGTCGCCAGCAACCTTTCTTCCCCTTCCCCTCTGTCCCCTGCCTGCTGGGACAGTCGGTCCTGGCGGTCGGCCATTTGTCCTCGATTCTGAATCGATGTCTGACCCACTAGATGAGACGTCGCATGAAATCTCCGCGACCGGCAGCGTCAAGGAGATTATAATTCAGCTTCGTTACCAGAGGCATCTAAATTTGCTGCTTGGGTATCAAAATGCTTTCTCTCCCTCGTTTTCGACTCTAATGTCTTTTTTTTTTTTGCAGCATTACTATCCATGTAGTCTTCTTCACCGTGGTTGTTCTGCGCGGCATCATAATACGCACTCGACTTAGACGAATTCTTACCCCGTCACGACTCATACCCCGCTTTAAACCACAAAGTTACCCCCGCCACCATATACAGGCGTATACCATCTCGAAGAGATATGGCATTACGATACCGACGTTCTCCCAGTTTTGTGCTCTGGCGTGCTTTTTCCTGCTCTTAACGCTTTTCGCGGTATCTGGCTATGGATGGCGAGATCCTAGCAGCCCAGATTACGTCCCCGACACCATCTATGTCATCCGGTATATAGCGACGAGGACCGGTGTATTGTCGTTTGTCCTTCTGCCTCTGTTGATATTGACAGCGGGACGCATGAACCTACTCGTCGCGATTACAGAGTGGTCCTTCGATTCATGGAACATCTTCCATCGATTCATAGGCCGAATGTCTCTGCTCTTCGCTATCATCCACACCATAGCATATATCATATACGCCTTCATGATAGGTACGTGGCCTTGCCTCATGTACTTCCCGAATCATGTCCGACACATGTCCATCCAGGCCGCATGGCGAGAAACTTCACAAAGCTCTACTGGAACTGCGGCTTCGTCGCCCTCGCGCTATTCCTAATCCTCTCAACCCTCCCCTCAATCCGGTTCATCCGGCGTCTATCCTACGAAGTCTTCCTCGCAGGCCACATCGCATCCAGCCTCCTAGGCCTCTTCGTCCTATTCTACCACACCCTCTGGCGCTTCGCGCAAGAATGGCTGTACCTCACCCTCTTGTGCTGGGCCATCGAGCGCCTCGCGCGCGTCTTCAAAACGACCTCGCTCCTCCCCATCACGGGCTCCCTCACCGACCACGGCACCGTCATGCGCCTCGACCTCTACCTCACCGACGCGCTCGCCATCCGCCCGGGCACTTTGCGCACCTGCGCTTCCCGGAGGTACGCGCGATCGAGAGCCACCCGTTCTCGATCGCAGCCAGCTTCGACTTGCGGGACCAAAAGCGCGAAAAGATGTCTCCTCCCCGCCGCCCGATGCCGAAGACGACGAAGCGGAGCGTACGCCGCTTATGATGATGCACACTGATGCTCTGCAGTAGCAACACGTCGCATTCCTCATACGCCCGTACGACGGCATGACGCGCTCCTTGTACGAGCTCTTCGCCGCAAAGCCCCCTACCGTGGACGGCTCCATCCCCATAAACTCTACTTTGAAGGCCCTACGGCCACGAGCACAGCCTGTCCAATTACACCGCGTCGTGTTCATCACTGGGGGCGTTGGGCTGAGCTTCATGCTCCCTTATCTTCTGCACTGGGACACATCAAGCGACAAGCAGCAGCTGAGGATGCGCTTCACGTGGATGGTGCAGTCGTATTCTGAGATTGACAGTACAATGGATTTGCTGCAGAGTGTCGATGAGGGCTTGCAAGCATCGGTGGAGATCTACTATATCGGTGCGAGATGCAGAGTGGGATGGGCCGTGAGTGGCGGGATAGGGTATTCTTTGGGCGGCCGGTATGGAGGATATGATGACGGAAGCGCTTATAGCGGACGAGGAGACGGCTGGGTCGTCGAAGGCGCGTCTTGGCGTGTTCGGTGCGTATACCTTTACATGAGGATTCGGGTTTCTCATCGAGTTTCTACTAGCTTGTGGACCTGGCGGCATGCTGGATCAGTGTAGATCTGACGTCGAGATGCTGAGAGCGCATTCTACAGCTTGCATCGACTACATCGAAGAGGCGTCAACCGCTTGAAGCTATCATGTATAATAAATAGTACTAGACAACAACTTACCTTGCATTACTCACCATCTAACGACACTCATGTATCGCAACGACATATCCTAATGGAGAATAGCACTGTGAACTTGCTAATGTAGATACTCAGAACTACAGAAATTTAAATACAGTACATCTAACGACACTCATGTATCGCAATGACATATATTAATGCCGACTGCACGAGAATAAGTAGCATGAACTGGCTAATGTAGACATTCAGAACTATAGAAATACAGTATAAGATACACACTATGGATACAAAGTAAAGTGACTTGCAGGATGCGATGGTATATACACAACGACATGGTTCATCCATCTAATTCCCAACCCCCGACGACCCACTGGCATCCATATTATAATCCGCATACCCATCCGAACCACCAAAGTTATCCGCCATCCTCGCATAATCATAGTTCAAATGCTGAAACATAAACTCGTCCGAAAAGACATTATCGAACGGCATCGGATACTGGTTCGGGGCAAAGTCGTTATCACACTGGGGAAAGGTCATCGTGGTCATGCCCTTTAAAAAAAACCCAAACATCAGTGCGCGAATAGCGTACGAGGAAAGGACATACATTGTTAGCGTAGCCAGGAGCCGGACGCGAGTTGGCAGACGCCGGACGCGGAATCGGATCCTGCGGCGCCGGACCAGCGACAGGACGGAACCCGAGCGACGTCGACGGGCGGCGCTGCTCAGCAATACGCGGGCCGGCACTCGACGCCGGGGGGCGCCACTGATAGCTATCGAGAAAATGCGGCATCGAAGGATTCGGAAAGAACACGGGCATACTCGCATCCATCTGCTGCGGCGCGAACGTCAGCGGCGACACATCCTGGTAGTATGCCGGGGCCGGCGTCGAAAAACTATACGAAGGCGACGGATTCGGCTTCGCATCATTCGGCGAATGATGCGCCTTGTTGCGCGCCGCGCGCTTCCGCGGCGCGGGGTTCCGCACCGCCAGGCCTGGGATATTCAGAATCTCCGTGCGGATCTTCTCCACCGACATCTCCTCGTCCTCCTCCCCCGCGTGCTTGCCCTTCCGCGCCGACCCCTTCGGCGCGGGCGTGAACTTGTACCCAGGGTACTTGGCCTGGTGCTCCGCGAAGACTTTGGCCGCCTTTTCCTGCCACTGCAGGCGCGCCTCGGGCGCGAGGAGGTGCCACGCCTCGCCGGCGACGCGGCTGAGGACCTGCTGCCGCTTTTTCGCCGCGGTTGTCTTTCGCGGCTTGGGCTTTGATGCGCGCGATGCAGTCGGAGCGGAAGAGCATGAATGCGTTGGGCGGGCGGGGATGCGCCGGTTTGGGGGCTCGGGCGAGCTGGCGGGTTCGGCGGGCGGTTGGGAGGGACTGGGCAGCTGGTCGTAAGGTAGAGTAGGAGAGGAGAATGACAGAGGAGACGACGTAGATTCAGGTGCGGTGTCGGTCTGGTACGGGAGTAGTTCTGGGGCTGGATGGCGATGTCTGGACGAATATTTCGAAAGCCGGACAGAGGAGAGCGAGATCTCGTCATCGGTGGGTAAAGTGCCTTCGCTGGGTAACCGATAGCTGGGCGGATACGCGTATCCAGGCGTCGACGCGCGAGACGGTGGCGATGTTACGTTGTGTAGAACTATGAAAGGATTAACGCGTTGAGAAAGACTCGAGAACGCCGACACTCACTGTTTGACATGACGAAAGAGGATACAACAGCGTTGTAGTAGCGGTACAGATACAGATACAAGAGGCAACCTGAAAGCGTTGGTTGTGATTGTTTGAGGATGGCTCCATTCACCGACGTCTGTCCATATAAATGCGAGTTTGGACGTTGGTCGAACAAAGACATTTGGTGATAACGCCGACGTGATTGGCCAGGGACGCATTTACTTCGAGGCTGGAGGAGAAAGCGGAAGGGTCCCTCAATTCCATCTTTGGGATGTGATACACACAAAGGAAGTGAAAGGGCTCGGCATTCGGCGTGTACACGCAGCATGCACGTGTATAAATTCAGCACGTAGATACAGCGAACATGGCGCGTGAACCCGACCACGCCTTCATCGCGGTGCATATCTACCCTATACTGTAGGAAATAAGATTAGAGCCATTCGTTGCGATATTGAGGGGACGGACCGACCATCTGAACGCCCGCGTGAAAGAGATCCTTTCAACAACGGATATAGCGGTGGTGGCTCGCAGCCTTTCTAACGCGGTTCATAACGGCCAGTCCCTCCTTGGCGTCGTCTATTTCTTCTATCAAGATAAGATCAACTCCCGCTTGCTCTAGAGTAAGAAGACCATCAAATAGGCGCTGGGCGGTGACAGATGGGTCGCTCGTAGGCCCTAAATAGAACCGCTGCCACTCGATGCCTTCTACGTTGAGATCAAATTGTCCCAAAGGGGAGTCCGTCGGGGACAGGACGCCGATTTTTAGAGGATGAGATGTATTTTTGGGTCTAAGCGATGAAAGGAATGAGGCGGCGTCTAGCGCCTCTGCACCTGCGGGAGGTTGGGTAACGGTTAAGAGAAGGGTGACGGGCACCGCTGGGGAGTAGTGTCTATATTTCATACCAGGCGTCGTTGGCGCCTGCTCCATCTGCTGGTCTGCATAATCGCGACTGTGTACCAAGACCTTTAGAGGGTCGCCAGCAAGATTCTCGTGA
The DNA here is from genome assembly GCA_015501595.1 of Hymenopellis radicata. Lineage (NCBI taxonomy): Eukaryota > Fungi > Basidiomycota > Agaricomycetes > Agaricales > Physalacriaceae > Hymenopellis > Hymenopellis radicata. The sequence goes on along the minus strand of JADNRX010000050.1, from coordinate 205,516 downwards.
AGGACGCGGGTGATATCTTCAACAGTTACACCGCCAGGTCGAAGCACTCGAAGGTTGCCATCGGGGTGTAGACCATCAACGACGGTGCTTTCTAGACCAACGTCGCACGCGCCGCCGTCGAGAATGATGCCAATTTTACCATTCAGATCGCGAAGCACATGTTCTGCACGCGTCGGACTCGGTTTTCCGGATGAGTTGGCACTCGGGGCAGCAAGCGGAGCACCCGTGATCGCGATTAGGGCTCTCGCCACGGGGTGAGATGGCATCCTGATAGCAACCGTAGGATGATTGGCGGTAAGGATGGGGGGAACGACATTGGGATCGCTGGGAAAGAGGAGGGTTAAAGCACCAGGCCAAAAGTGCTTCATCAGGACTTGGTAGGTGCGGGGAAGGGCGTATGAGGGCGGTATGAGGGTGTGTAGCATTTTTAGGGAGGAGACATGGGCGATAAGAGGGTTGTCGGAGGGCCGGCCTTTGGTTGTGAATATTCGAGCTGCGGCGGTGGAGTCTAGCGCGAGCGCACCGAGGCCGTATACGGTTTCTGTGGGAAATGCTACAGGCTGCTTTGCACGAAGCTGGGTTGCAGCCAACTGGAGAGAATGTAGGGTGTCTGCATTCGTAATGGTGGGTTCATCGGATGCAGTGGGGAAGTATATGGCTGATGAGTCGCAGAACAGCACCCTTGTCGAGAGCGCAGACATTTTGAGGAGTCTAGTGGAAGTGCATCTCAATGCGGCTGACATGGACCGAGTCACTTTGCGATTTGACTGTGTTTGTCATCGGGCGCAACGGCCGGTAGCGTTGCAATACAACGAGAGGGAAGTCAGTTCAAGAAGCCTGGATAGAGCGACGTTGTGCGTAGAGCACTATAGTCGCTGTGCGACTCTGATTTTGCCGTTCTCTATTCGGCAAGGTCTGGGACGCGTTCGATGGGTCATGTGACTTTGCTACGAAAATCTTTAGCCAATTTGTCCAACTTTCGTGCAAAACGCGGATTAGTCCCGTCATGTCAATGCTGTTACTGTATCCCGCCACGTCTATCCATGCGATTACCACTAAGCAGGTCGTAATATCCCTTGAAACTGCTGTCAAAGAGCTCGTCGAGAACAGTCTTGACGCGGGAGCTACAAATCTAGGTGCGCACACATAACACATGCTGTCTTCAAACCCAGACGCGAAACAGAGATCAGATTCAAACAATACGGCGTCAAAAGGCGTTGAGGCCGCGACATTCTCGGGATCTGGCCAAGGTGCAGGGCGAGTTTGGTTGTACGACTGACATACGTGCAAGGCTTGTCACTATCATGTACGCCGAAAAGAGTTCGAACGCAACTTGAAGCGGGAATACGGCAAGGCTCTTTCGCTTCTCCAAGCGTATGCCCTGTGCCAAAGGACGCCGAGTACGTTTACTGGTCTCGACTGAGAAAGGTATGTCTGCTTTTTTTCTCGTTCTCTTCGTCCAGTGACGCGTCTTATATCAAAGTCTACGCCAATTCAAACACAAGGGAAACCGCCAGTGCGGCCCAAAGCGCTAGACGGCATCCAAGACGTGGATCTGAAATATAGCGTTTCTCGCCCGAAGCCACGACGCGCTGTCAAGCGGCGACGACGAACCCAAGACGTGTCCATACGCATTCCAGGGCTCATATCTTCTCCAGGAAATGGCCGGAATGGCAACGACAGGCAATTCCTGTACTTCAATGGCAGACCGTGTAGCTTGAACAAGATCCAGAAGACTTTTCATGAAGTCTTCCGCTCCTTTACTCCAACCACAATACGGCAAACTCGCCCGTTGTCATTGCCGACTTGGGGATTCCACCTTGTTGGTTCTATTTTTCGGAGGCGTCACATCGCTCACTGCGCGTTTAGATACGATGTAAATGTTACCCCAGACAAGAGGACAATATTCTTGCACAATGAAGCTGCTATCATCGAGGGACTCACGGTAGGTTTATTATCTTGCCGCTGCCGGGGACAAGCATCCTTACATTTTTCAAGACAGCACTGAAGACGCAATTCGCTCCTTCTCGGTCAACATTCGACATTATTGGCAGACAACGCCCCAGCAATCAGAGTACTCTTAATCTTTCAAGCCCACACCGTCCGCCATTGTTGACGACGACGAAGATCCTGTTAAGCGTCTCCGAACATCGACTTTGTCAGACGTTGACTCTTCCGAAATACCCGACCATCGAGTGCATATCTGAAAGCTATGCAGGCAGTTTTAAATCCGCAACGACGAAGTAGACGATATAAATAAACGCGTGGATAGCTCGAAGGTTTATCACATCGTCAATCTTCAGTGTGATCTACGACATCCTCAGAGCCATGTTATCGCAGAAAGTACACCTCCAGCAAACACCATTCTCGAATGCGTACGCGATCTCGCCAGAATTGGCTGCGGAAAGTTGTTCCACCTTGGGAGTGGAGGGTGTTTTGCAACGATTAAACCAGATTGCTCGCACATCAACAATCTTTGACCAGAGCACAAAGGACCTGCTCAAGCCTTTCATCGTGCAAGGTCAGGACTTTGGGAGCGTCTACGCCCATGTCCGGTCAAGCTGGCCGGCGCCTGATGAGACGGTCCAGGGCGATGATCTCTCGAAATACCTGAAGGGCCTGGAGAGCCTTGGTTCCGTGTTTGACCGCGCCAGAGAAACATCGATTTCGGGGACTCGATCACCCAACCTCTCACTATCAGACCAAGGAGATTATGGGATCTGTACGCACATCGCGTTATTCCTTTCCATTTTTCACACCTTCAAGGCGGCCTGTTATCCCCAGATTTTTGGGCGATTTCTCATAGCTGGACGGATGACATGGAGCCGGTGGATACTCCAGTAAACGCATTCGAGTGGCCGGTGCCTTTGCCTCGCGGTGTGGCATTGGAGGATGTCCGAACAGAGTTATTGCATTTAGGAGCGGAGTACGTTTGGCTGGACATCCTATGTCTGCGGCAGAAGTGTGACGATGGTCACCGTGAAGCCTTGCGACAGAAGGAGTGGGCAATTGACGTACCAACAATCGGCAACGTCTACGTCAATGGAGCAGTCCGCGTCGTTCGGTACATGAATGGCCTGGGGAGGGTGTTATCTAGGGAGGGCTGGAACCATCCACGGCATTGGTTCAACCGAGCATGGACGTTACAGGAGATCAGGATTGACTCCATCATCGGAGGTCTGCCAAAAGGGATGGACGAGCCCTTGGAAGAGAGGTCTCTCGAGGACGGAACCGTATTGGGGAACCGTCTACGTTTTGCGGGTGAATTGGAAGCCATTCAAGAGTCTGAAGGCTTCCGCGCCGCGGCTGATTTCATGCGCGTAGTCGAAGCAATGCGCCGGCGATTTTCTACCAACCCATTGGACAAAATCGCGGGCATCGCGATGTTTTTTCGCTCTTCTACGCTGCCAGTGTATCGAGAATCGATATCTATCGAGGAGTCGTGGACACTGTGTAGCAAACACCTACCACTTCGCCTCCAAGCAGAGCTCCTCTTCTGTTTCCCGGTTCCCGGTGATGAATCACATTCATGGCGGCCTTCGTGGAAGCAGTTGATGTCTGGTACTGTGGAAACCTTCTCAACGACACCTATCATATCCCGGTTGAAGGGTATTCGAGCAGATGGAAATGCTTGCTATGAAGGGCCTACGTTCCGAGCCCGCTATCAGCCTCCACCGCCAGCGGCGCCCGGAGAAAGCCGTCAAAGAGCAGCAATCATAGTTGAGAATGGTGGCAAGCTGACGACATTCAATGTCTCGGTGCACCATCAAGTTGGTGCTTCAATCAAGGAGGGGACGTACACGCTAGTGGGAGAGGAATGGCTTGAGGTATGGGTGATGTGTCGATCTGCATCCCCCGACAGCTTGCACAAAGTGACCGTGTTGTCGATGAGTGAAGAGGAGGCCGAGAGATTGAAGAGCCTTGAGGTTTTGGTAAGGAAGAGTTCGGTGTTCACATAGTGGAAGACAATCTGTATTCAGACGCTCGATATTTGTCGCCTCCAGCGAGAAATGATGGTAAACCTTGTTACTCCCAGATTTTAGAGTCTTTTGAGAAACATATGATCATGGTTACGAGGCGCGGTCTCAAGGGACGCCTGCTGTGAAACGTAAGGTCTGAGCGCGAATAGGACATCAACATATGGTCTGCTTGAGCTGGAGGCTTTATCGGTAGGGAACTTGTTAGGAATCCGGCGCTAAAGCATTAACGATGATCTCGGTCAAGTCAAAGGCTAGACACGTACTCCATGCCATGCTCCGGGCAATAAAAGGATCCCAGCCTTCTTGAGTCCATACCGTCATAGATACAAGGTAGTAAACATGGCGACGAAGAACTCCATCGCCGGGGAGAATAACTCGTCGACGCCTTTTCTCCGATGGTGCGTGTGGCGTGCAATTCACTTACGGGAGGAGACGGTCGGGTGTTGTAGACAACGCCAAAAGCCCATCCAACTATTCCTGATGCTCTTGTATTTCCTCAGGGGAAGACGTTCGAATTGCCATGGGGGCTTGTGCCATAATCGACACACGCGACCGAGCGTCATGGGAGCGCGAAGGCATTGGTCCAAGGGCACGATTGAACGTAAGCGAGGAATACTATCTTCTGCAGGATTTCCGCTGGAAAGCAGAGCATGTGTTTGGGCAGGTCTTGCAAGCTCTGCACTTGCGCCCGACGACTAAGGAGACGATCAGGCTCCCCTATGAGACGGCTGACCCAGAAGTCGACCTGAAAGAAGACAAACGAGTTTTGCCATTCGCGACATCAAGTATGCGAAGACAGCGGATTGTTCTGCTTGGTAAAGCTTTTACAATCAGGAGGAGGGAGCCTTGGTGCTACTAGAGGATAAAGCAAGAGTCCTCTCTGAAGCTGCATTCGCAAGCAAGCAAGACAGTTTGGCAGTGCCACAGAAAGAACTGCGTCGACGAGTCGTCAACGGCACGGAGCACGGAGCAACATACCAGTAGAGGAATAAAAGGCTGTTACTTTTGCGGTGCTAGGCCACGTGTGCGCGCTTACTCTACAAGACATGCACTGTACGGGACTCTTGACGAGCCTACTCGGAGGAGAGAAGAATGCGCCAAGGATGCAGCACTAGTAAATGAAGGCCCTGACAGAATCGCGCAGGGAGTCTCATGGGTGAGTTGGCGGGCGCTAAGGTTCGGATTATTTCTCGAGCGCGAATGGAGTGTTCCGTTGAGTGAATGGGGGAAGGATGAAACGATGTCGGATCACGTCACATGATCGTGTCACCATCTTTCTTTCTGCCAACAAATGCCATGGGCTTAAACAGTGTCCATCACCCCTACTTCACGCTTCCAGCTCGACCTCTCCTCCATGTCGTTCGCGAACGAGATACTTGTGTACTCGGCATCGGCCCTAGCATAGGCTGGCAGTACGCATCCTTACTATAACGCCCTGAAGGATGGAAAGAAATCATTACTTAGGCGGGTTGCTGGTCGAGCATCGCCCTAGTCGCAGAAGCGGCAGCGAATTCCATAGGGAGTGGCGGAATGGGTATGCCGATATATCCTTGCATGTTTGTTAAACTGGCTAATTGTGAACAGTGTTTACAAACTCCTTTGATTCTGGCTTTTCCTCACACCTCAATAAATAGCCATTGGCTTCCTGGATATGTCTGCGTCGTCGCCGATATGGAAGTCTTGTTGGAGCCGAGCCTGAAATGAAACGACACACCTTTTTATGGCGCGATTCTTCCTCCTCCTTGGTCCCTCCTCCGCCATCCGTCATGCCTACTCTCAGGTTTCCCTGAGCCGACAACAACGACACCAACACTTTTAACGTCCTCCATGGGTCACGCTCTGACGCCGACTCCTCCCAATGCCATAGCAAACATGTCGCCTTGTGAAGCAGTTGTTGGATTGACCGCCGCCGAACTGCATAGAGACCATGTACTGCTGATGAGCCGAATGCGGAGCCTATCTTTTGGGGTGTAGAGGTCGTCTTGCACTGCAGTCCAAAATGGGGTGAATATGGTAGTACATACGAGGTATTCGTCGTCCGGTCTCCACCCAATGTCCGCGTCTCGTTGACACCCGTCATCCATTTACCGCTCCGTCTTCTTCCCATTCATCCATCCCGTCACGCCTGTGTCTATCTCTGCCCATTGACCACGAACATCATCCTGAGAGAGCCTACGGAGACGCATGTATATGCGTTTGGGCTGGAGACTGCCTATCCCCGTGTCATCTCACCGCGACTACGTGGAGTGTATTAATGCCTGCGCAAAGGCTACTGTTGCCCTCGAGGAGAACGCAGGAGATGTTAAGGGCGCATGAGTGGCTAGGTTGGTGAGGTCGCTCTGGCAGGCTGGAGTTGCAAAGACGAGAGACTGTTGCACGATGTGCGTGATCCTCGCCGCCAGATGCGTTGGGGTGTCTCGTGAGCAGGAAAGGAGTGTTCATCACCTCCCCTCCGCCCGACTGGGATTCGTTGTAGCGCGAGTTGGTTTGGGAGCGCCCCATACGGATCGTTGCGCTACTTTCCTTCATCTTCTCGGCGGTCCGTTTGGTCTGGCGTATCTTTGATCGGAATGTATCGTGGGCTCGACCTTTGTACTACCCGTTACCGCGACGTAACGTTGTGTATCATGCTGGGCATCGTTCCCGCCCCAACCAACATTGACCTTGCCTTCGGCTGCGCCGCTACGGATTAAGAACGAATTGCCAATGAGGCCCCCCGCTACGTTGGCTCGTATTGGAACGGGCTGCGCTGGAAGACCGAGTGTAGCATATCCTTGCTACCAGCGCAATTCTACTTGAAAGTCGTTGACGTCGCCATCATACTCGTACGATTCCTGTGAAACTCTGCATTTATAATGTACTATATTTACAGTTTCAATCAAGTGGCCGTATAATATTGCTGTATCGACAAGGGACTTCGGTGTCACAGATAAATAAAAAAAGAGATGACGGCTCCAACAAGAAGAAGGACCACAGTCATACGATACATACCCACCGCTTCAAGTGCCCGCGCTGCATCGGGAACGACATGGTCATCGAGTACTTCGCCGGAAGGAACGTGGGCGGGAGTGCTGTCAGCGGGACCTGGTCCAGTCGTAGGGCAGGTATCCATTGCTTCAACCGCTTGTGCTGTGTCGGGAACGACATGATCAGCAAGCGCATCAGCGTCTGGTACATGGTTGGAAGTGCTGGTGTCTGGGACATCAACCGGGCGTCGCGCGTATGGTCGTAGTAGATGTTTGACCTCTTCAACATCGATATAGACAGCTTCATAGTGCCAAGGAATCATCAACAAGGCAAGCAATATCTCGGGGGAGGCCATCTGCGTGATGTCCGCATCGAGATCGATGTCCGCTCTCTGTAGGAACACTGCGATGACATCGAAGATGTCTGCTGGACGGGATCTCGTACGACTTGGAGGAGGGTAGACCGAGATCCGGCCTGACTGAGAGGGCCCATCCTTCGCATCGCGGTAGAGGCGTTCGAGTATCATCGTGATGTTCTCAACGGCTCTGTTGAATTGCTCGACGATCGTCCAGTGGACGTCCCGCCAATGCTTGTCCAAGTGATGCAATACGCAGCCGAGCAGCCCGTCATGGCGTGGACAACGCAGGGTGGTACCTGGGTGCTGAAGGACTGACTGGCGGATGTCCACACGGCAGCGAGGGTCGACGTCCGACATGAGCCTGCATAAAACTGTAGAGTCATGTCCACCCCAAGAAGCATTGAGATCATACTCCCCACGCGCCCAAATCTCATGGACGAGGTCCCAATGATGACATATAGCCAGAATTTCCATCGCACGTCGAAAGTGATGCTCGTCGACAATTCTGTCTCTTGCCAGTCGAAATGTGCTGCAAAATCCGAAAAGGGCAGCATAATCGAGACTATTCATATCGTTGTCGTACTTCCCAACCAGAGTTGTCAACCACTCTGGCCAGCCGCTGTCTATAAACCACTCAGCGCATCTCAGAATGACCCCCGGGTCACCCCGCCAGTAGTCCCGTGCTGCCCACCTTTCATCGACGTTTGTAAGGTTGGCCAAGGCCGACTGGACAAGAGCGGGTTGTCTTTGATCCATATAATAAGCTTGTTCCCACCATAGTATTTGCAGCCGGCCGTGGTAACGGCCGGGGTAATTCCCAAGGTGCTCTTCGTGGTGCAGAGCAATTGTACAGATGTTGAACGTGACTTCGTAGGGATCTTCGGAAAATACGGAAGATTGAAAGCGGGAAATGTACTCAAAAACTGAATAATCTGCAAATGCAGGTATATTAGTAACTGTGAATGCTCAGACCTAGGGCACGTACGTATGAATGACAATACAGTAGATGCCCCAAGATAGGTAGGTATGCAGGTAGAACTGGCACAAGGTCCCACTGAGGAACGGCCGTCTGGATAGTCTTCCCGTTTGTTCGCTGAAAAAATCCGTCCCGGCCCGGCCGCCTGAAATAGGAAAGTGGAAAGCAATCCACCACAGGCATTCATGATATCAAGCAAGGGAGGCATACGGTCTGCCTGAAATTCCGGTTCGGACATGGAGATCTCGCAAGCGAGAAGGACTCTGAGCTGCCCGTACATCAGAGGGTCTCCGGAAAAGACCTCGCGCTTCAACTTGCCATTGACAGTATAAGTGAACATAATGGTGTCAAGAGCGAGCTTCTTCTTTCTGGCACCTTGCTTGCCAATGCGCTCAAATATCTGGTGATATGCATCGTCTAAGCTAGCAGGAATGGATGCCAACACCTTGCGGACATCCGCTTTGCTGGTGACATCGTGCTCCAGTTCCCATAGCTTCAGACTCGCCAGCAGAAACATGCCTTTAGCTTTTGCGACAACCTCACTGCGAACAGCGATTTGTAGATCCTTGTCTTCCCGTATGTAAGGCAAGGCGGGAATCTTGTCGTCGATAAGCGCGAGGATGTCACGATCTGCGGCTCGAATACGGAGAGATGGGTACTTTTCTATCTGTGAGAAGACGCGGCGAGAGGTAATGAGGAGATTAAAATCATGTCCCAGGTGCTGAATGGCAGTCACGAGATCGAATCCGAGACGGCATTCATCGAGTGCGTCGAGGACAATGAAGATAGGGCGAGCAATGATGCGGGCTGCCTCGATTAAGAGGGTACGGACACCATCCTCGGATGGATGTATATCCTTCCGGTACAAATCCAATAAATATGGCGGGACATTTGAGGCTGCTTCAAGTTGAAGCAACTGGCGAAGAAGACCGCACATGAAGGTGTGTATCTCGCCAAAGTATTCGCGATTTTGGTTATATCTGCAAACAATGATGAGCACCACGTTCCCCGGGATGGACCGCAGGTGCTCGACAATCATGGCACTTGAATGTTATCATGAGTACTGCTCGAAGTGCTCAGACTGGTGCTCACGCGGCAACGGACTTTCCGACCCCCGCTGAGATTGCTTGTAGTCAGCTAAAATGCTAATAGACACCTCAGACCGACTCACCGTCACCGTAGCACCACAACGTAGGCGACCACGAGGTCCTACTTGCCCATGTCTGAAACTCTGGGCGCTCCAGTACCCAGCGGCCGGTCCCTTTGAGCCACTTGCGCGAGTTCTCCGCATGGTAAGCCGAAAAGCTGACATTCGAGATCCATTCTGCCACTTTACGGCGTTCTTCGTCTTAACGGCAATGAGGACTGGAAGGCAATGTTTCAGGAATCTGTGCTCACAGCTGATTGTAACTCCAATGACTTTCATCAACTCTGCAACCGCCTTTGTAATCTCGGACAGCTTTCCCTTGTTATCTGCAGCAATATCGAGCACCTCGCGTATGAGTTGGCTGGAATCCTTGTTAACGATAGGTAGGGGAGGTAGTTTTATCAGACTCACTCAACATCGTGCTGCAAAGCTAATGAGACCAAGCTCTTGTGACGCTCGAGACGAGTGAACAAGGCATCGCTCTCGGCCTTGGCCAGTGGCCATATTCCAGCGGCTACCATCTTCGTCAACAAGGAGCGCCAGCCGGTTCCGTTATTTTTCATCCCTCCACGCAGCTTCTCTTCCAGTTCCCCAAGATCCGTCTCCATCAATTCGACGAAAGGTCTAGTCGGGTCGAAGAGTAGCTCGAGAGGAGCCATCGACGACCGGTCCTGGGTGAAAGCTTCGTCTCGGAGGAGGCCTTGGAGATTGACGAGCACGTCTCGCAAGGCCGCTACCTCCTGCATGAAGCGCCGTCGCTCCTCGGAGGATTCCTTGACGGCTTCGATGTACTCGTATATCTTGACGCACTGCTCGATCATAGACACGATGGTTGTCGGGTCGACAGACATGGTAGATAGTCCACCAGGAGGAAGGCGAAGCCTCGGCGAAGGAGTGCGCTGTTTGTACCTAGGATGGGGGTGGGATCACAAGGTAGATTTGCACGGCTACGCGCCTCATGTTCGACCGGATCTGTCCGCAGGTGTCAACGGAGAAAGAAGCTGACTATACCAGGTAGAATACAGGGCGATCCTATCAGAATGGGCCGAGTATTCCGGGGTGAGAGGTCTCTGTTCCTGTGGAATTTTAAAGGATTTTGAGAAGCGAACAGGTAGGCTGAGAGCGTGGTGTACAGTGATTTTCACATAGTGGTAGTAAGGAAGTCCGGTACCGCAGCCACGGAGACTTCTAGCAGCGGCTAAGGGAGCCCCATCTTAAGCTGCTCCCGCGCCAATTGATTGAAGGTGTTGTTTAGAAGGCGAACAGTCGTTTGATTTGCTCTGGGTGGCGGAAGGACAAGGCGACCTCGTGACAGCGACGCGTTCGTTGGTAAGCAGTTCGGCGGACCGACGGCATTTAGGGTTAGGGCTTTAGACTTTGCTCAGGTCTTCATCTTCCTTCGCCGTCTCCCATGCATAAAAACGCCAGCTCAAAATCTCGCTGCGATTCCTTTCGTCCAATTTAAACAAGCTGTCATCGTGCTCCTAAACCTTTTCTAGGTGACGCCTTGCATATATAGCACTGACACGGCGTTCAGTATTTGTAGTACTGGACCCTCTCTGCCACTGGATTTATGTTCTCTCTAATCCCGCTTGTGAAAGATTGAAGCGTCTCCGAACATCGACTTGTTCGGCTCTCTTCCTTCAACCACCACCTTCCCTCGACAAATGCAGGTCATCGCCCTTCTCTACTTTCTTCTCCCTATGCTCGCGCTGGGCGCAGTCCTCAAATCTCCTGATCAAGCACGCCTCGCTTCGTCCCTTGTCCGACGCCAAGATACACGCCCTACTCCGGCTCCGACTGGTCCAGCCATGGACTCGACGACGATCCACATCAATGACCGGGACGACTTTGCCATTCTCGCCCCGGCAACCGCTTCACGTGAGTTTACTCCTCCAGTTTTTGTTGTGGCGCTTCTGACTTTTGGCACAGAAAGTATCGCGGACGCTGAAAACGACGCAATCGCCTTTTGTAGCAGCGGCTCTTCTAGACAGTGCGATAATACTATACCCGATGGCTTTATCACCGCTGCTGCGGTGGAATACGCGGATGACGGTTCGTATGTGCAGGCAAGGCGGTTCCTTTAGGACGCGTTTCGATTATCACGCCTTGGACAGATTACAGGATGCATAGACCCCAGCAAGTTCGATATGTCTCCCATAGACGACGGTGGCCAATACGACGTTCGGTACCCAAATGGCGCACAGTGCACTTTTGGAGGATATGGTGCTAGTTTCATCGAACAGTAAGTTTTCCGACGACGCATATATTTCCCGCGTCTGACTGCTCGCTAGGATTGAGCCTTCCGCCAACCGTTTCTGTGTTCGCTGCTGTGCTAGCGCCGGCGACCAAATAAACTGCAACTCGCATCAAGATCGCGCTGGATGTGCTGTGGCGATTCCTGGAACCTACGATTTCCCTGAGTTGAATATCTCGTGCGCATAGAAAGGATATCTCTCTTCTTACGACTCTCATTTCGTTTTTTTTGGACAATGACACTACATACTGTATTCCTTACTATTTTATCCTCCTCCTAATCTTGTAATCTCATGCATAGCCGAATGAGGTGGAAGGTGCGAGAGCTTACGTTGGTGCAAAACTTCGAGGTTGGAAAGCTTTCCGACTTGGAGGCATTGCGACTCACTTGGACACTGACATGCAGTTGCCGCAGATGCTAACGATCTGCGGCCCAAGTTGACCCTTCATTACGGTCGCTGATGCTGAGCGCTGAGCGCTGAGATATATACTATGAGTTCAAAGTTCTGTCCAAAAAAAATCCAAATCAAGCAAAGCAGTGATCGAGCTCACGTTACCGTTACAATCTTGCTTCCAACGCCCACCATCGTCCATCAACATCCCCGTCTATTGTCGTGAGGTCCGTTCGTCGGCCAAAAGTCTTTCGGCGTTGAAAAGCGTGTGGAGGGCAAACTTGGTGCGATCCTCACCAAGAAGTACTCCCTAATCTTAAGTCTTTTCGGCCTGCAGAAACAGTTTACCGAGTAGTAAAGCGTCTGCCTTATCATCTTCGTACTACTTCTATTCTTCTCGTACGCTTTCCTTTATCGCTTTTCTGATTTCTTTGACATGTTCTGAAGGCAATGACCCCCGTTGAACTGTGCCCAAAATGTCACGCCTCAATTGCTCTGACCTCATACAAGCACTCTTTCGAAAAAGACTTCGCCAGAGGGTACCAGAGCCCGAGTCAATCCGAGGCCTCCTGCATAGAGAAGAGCTTGGAGAACCCATCTGCCGACATGGCCGCTCTGGCGCAGGAAATCAAGCGCGTCGAGTTGATGCTTGACGCGCTGAAAGAGCACCACGCGCATCTGGACAGGCACATCCAGCGGAGCACCCAGTATATACGTTCTTCTCCCATCCGCCGACTTCCAACGGAAGTCCTCGGAATCATCTTTGCTTCTGCGTGCACGTCGTTCCAGTACAGCGAATATATAGCCCCACTCTCCATCAGCGTCGTCTGCTCAAAATGGCGTGACATCGCGCTATCCACGCCTTCGCTGTGGACACACATATACGTCGCGCCTTACTCGGGTGGCCTCGATGTGTACGAACACTATCTTAAACGATGCGGGCACATCCCAATTTCCGTTAAGATCGACATTCCTTACAAAGAGCACCCCACAGCAGCGATTGACTGTGACGAAAACATTCCATACGAGGAGACCTACGACTATCACAGGGAGCTCGTTTCAGCTACTTGCCGAAACTGTGCTCAGTGGAAGGTTGCCGAGTTTTGTATGAATCCAAGGGACACCAGCCTCTTGGGATATCACATTCAAGAATTGGAGTCCCCCCTTCTGGAGTCCCTCACATTAGTGAATGAAGGGCCCGTGGACTACGTCGAACCCGGCTTGTTTAATGAAGCATCTTTCCTAACCAGTTTCACAATACTGGATGGCGAAGGCAGAACTGTGGTATTTAGGGATATCGCTGATGCATTTCCCTGGCGCCAACTTCGCGAAGTTTGTACTCAGAGTGACGTGTACAGTCTGCGACATCATCTAAACGTTGAGCTCGACCATGGCAATAATCGAACACTCATTCTCAGGCCGCACCGTTATGAGATTGACCTGCCGTTCATCGGAGTCCCACCATTCAGTCTACGCATCTCTACCCTTGTGCTCGATTCTGTGATCTGGATGGGTTCGCTGCTCGCGCTCTTCCGAAGCATCACCATCCCCACCCTCGAAAACCTCACAATGATGCCTCCCGACCCAGCCGCGACAGATAGACACTTCGACCCGGCAGACTGGATCAATCCCTTCTCCGTTCTTCCCGAATTCTTGGCTCGTTCCGGATGCGCACTACAGACGTTCACTGTCATTATGCGGGGTCGATATGTTGATGACATTCGCGACTTCGCCAACCGCATCTACACATATACTACTATGGTACCCACACTGGCAGACAGTCTCGTTGCCGCGCTCCACCGCATGAAGAACCTCCGGGCGTTGCGCGTCATCGAAGCCGAGTTGGGACCGTCGCTATTCAATGAACAGCTTTTCCCAGAGATGGCCGAGGGCCATCTTCTACCAGCACTTACATCGCTGGAGATGGTGTGGGCGGAAGAGCGACAACCAGTAGATGCTCTGATCCCCATGCTGTGCGCACGCGGTGGACGAGGAGGGGTAGGTATGGACACTCTATCCTCTGTCGTCCTCGGCGTTCGGAATGGAGGTGCCCTTCGAGGTGACGTGCTGGACTGTATGGCGAATCTACGACAGCAGGGTATTCGGGCGACTCTTTGGTAGCAACTACGCGTCATTTCAGAGGTGTCGAGCGTGGTGTTACAGTCTCCACTGTCAGTAAAGTACTAGCCAGACAAACTTGAAACAGATAAAGCCGATGTCATCCCCGAATGATTTCTCTCTCTCTTCTCGTTGGCATTCCCTTCAGATCCTCCGCCTCAGAGTCGGTGCTTTCCCATCCTCCATACCCAGCTGCACTGCCCGATAGTGTCCTTTTATCTGCCAATCCTCACACAGAATGCGCGTCTGATATCATGTTAGATGAAATTCCCGGCATGTTTCGGAGTCGGGAAGGTTTATTGCGGGATCTTCGAGCAGTGGGTCCTTCTTATATATTATATGTAAGTGGAAAAGAGTCCGAGTCGAACGCACAGTGTATCGAAAGCAGCGATCAATGATCACGTTACCGTTATCAGTTTTCCTTCCAACCACCATCATCGGCTACCCCGTCTGTTTTTGTGAGGCCTCTGCATGTTTCAAAATCTGTGAAGGGCCATCCAGTACGTTCATGAGCATTTACAATACCCGATCTTAATCACTGTAAACCTGCAGCAACTTACTGGGCCGCAACAAGTCTGGCTTGTCACCTCTTTGCTATATAATTCTTGTATGTCTTTCTTTTATTGCTTTTCTGGTTTATTTGACATATTCTGAAGGCAATGACTTCCATTGAACTATGCCCAAAATGTCACGCCTCCATTGCGCTGACCACATACAAACACTCTTTCGAAAAAGACGTCGCCAGAGCGTATCAGAACCCGACCCAATCCGAAGTCTCTTGCATAAAGAGAAGTTTGGGCAACCTATCTGCTGAACTGGCAGATCTGGTGCAGGAAGTCGAGCGTGCCGAATCGATGCTTGACACGCTGAAAGCGCACTACGCGCATCTCGACAGGCACATTCAACAGAGCACCCAATACATACGTTCTTCTCCCATCCGCCGACTTCCAACGGAAGTCCTCGGAATCATCTTCGCGTCTGCGTGCACCTCGTTCCAGCGCAGCGAATACAAAACCCCACTCTCCATCGGTGTCGTCTGCTCGAAATGGCGTGACATCGCGCTATCTACGCCCTCGCTGTGGACACACATATACATCGCGCCTCATTCGGGCGGCCTCGATGTGTACCAACACTATCTTGAACGATGCGGGCACATTCCAATTTCCGTTAAGATCGACATTCCTTACAGAGAGCGCCCCCATCACATGCTTACGACGAAAACTTTCCATACGAGGAGACCTACGACTATCACATCGAGCTCGTTTCAGCTACTTACCGAAACTATACTCAGTGGAAGGTTGCTGAGCTGTGTATGAATCAAGATGATGTCAACCTCTTGAGCCATCATGTAGTAGCAAACCCGGAGTCCCTGTCTTGGAGTCTCTCACATTGGTGAATAACGGGCGCGTTAACTACCTCGAACCCTACTTGTTCCATGAAGCATCTTTCCTATTCAGTTTCACAATACTGGATGGCGAGGCGGAACCGTGGACTCCGATTATTATGCTGATGCACTGCCCTGGCGCCAACTTCGCGAGGTTTGTGCTCAGAGTGACGTGTACGGTCTGATATATTGTCTAAACGATGAGTTCGAGCATGGCAATAATCGAACACTCGTTCTCAGGCCACACCTTGATTACATTGACATGCCACCCAACGTACAGTTCAATCTCAGTGTGTCTA
Source organism: Hymenopellis radicata (assembly GCA_015501595.1). Taxonomy (NCBI): domain Eukaryota; kingdom Fungi; phylum Basidiomycota; class Agaricomycetes; order Agaricales; family Physalacriaceae; genus Hymenopellis; species Hymenopellis radicata. Next base: position 189,639 of record JADNRX010000050.1, on the reverse strand, counting down.
CCCTTGTGCTCGATTCTGTGATCTGGTCAGATTCGCTGCTCGGGTTCTTCCTAAACATCACCATCCCCACCCTCGAAAGCCTCACAATGATGCCTCCCGACCCATCCGCGACACATAGACACTTCACCCCGGCAGAGTGGACCAATCCCTTCTCCGTCCTTCCCGACTTCTTCGATCGTTCCGGATGCGCACTCCAGACGTTCACTGTCATTATGCGGGTCGATATGAAGGAGGCATCTACAAATTAGCTACTATGGAACCCACGCTTGCAGACAGTTTGGTTAGCGCGCTTCATAGCATGAAGGACTTGCGAGCGTTGCGCGTCAATGAAGCTGAGTCGGGACTGTCGCTATTCAATGAACGGCTTTTCCGGGAGATGGCCGAGGGCCATCTTCTACCAGCACTTACATCGCTGGAGATGGTGTGGGCGGAAGAGCGTCAACCAGTAGATGCTCTGATCCCATGCTCACTTCGCGGGGTGGGCAAGGAGGTGCAGGGATGGGCACTCTATCCTCCGTCGTCCTCGGCGTTCGGAATGGAGGTGCCCTTCGAGGTGACGTGCTGGACTGTATGGCGAATCTGCGACAGCAGGGCATTCGGGCGACTCTTTGGTAGGGACAGAAATAGTTGTAGTACCCCAAGTAGCCGACTCGACCAACACTGCTACTGAGTGGGCGGTGCGTAGGGATATGTAGACAGTCGACTTCGAGTAGCTTCAATCGGACTATTTCGCGCAACTGATTTCCGTATGAATGGTATCCTCAAACCGTACTTACGAGTCACGCTGTATGGAGTCAGCAAGTAGTGGGAAACCGCATTCAAGGTACTGACATGAATCATGGTCTTCCCTACGCGTCCTTTCAGATGTGACGAGCGTGGTGTTACAGTCTCCACCGTCAGTCAAGTAGTAGGCCGACGAGCTTAAAGCCGAATGCCATCCCCAAATTTCTCTCTCTCTCCTCGTCGGCATTCTCGTCAGATCCCCGCCTCAGTTTCAGTGTCACACAGACTCGCAGGACCATAAACTATCTTATTCCTGAAATAGATTTGACCATCCGGATGTCTCACCGGTTAAGAAGGTGAGCGCAGAGTAGATGGTCTACTTATTGTGATGATACATCCCATCTAACCAACATCCAGCATAGCAATAATTCGCTCTCAAGAACTGCTTATGATTTGACTAAGACCTCCTCGTAAGCCAGTACAGTGGGTGACTGTCTACAAACGCTACTCTCAAGCATACTACTTGAATAACAGGTCATTGCGGCCGCGCTGTTGTAGCATCTGTACAACAACTACCAGCACGTCGCTTGAACATTCTTCTGTCGCAAACCCCGCATGCACTCCAAAACTTCCGGTTTAAGGTTACCCCCATTACGAATGCCGAGGACGACAGACGAGAGAGTACATCGGCGCGCGAAGAGAGCGCAGTGAGCAGTTCTCTGTCGGGCTGGCGATCCTCCGCCCAGACTAACTCGACAGACGTCAACTCGGGTAAGAGGATATTGCCAAGCAGCTCTCGGGAGAACCTTTCGTTGAGCAGTGGTGGCCCCGACCCAGCTTTCGACGACTTGTAGGTGGTTTAGATGGCCCATGTTGTGGAGCAGATCAACCAGGTCGTCTGCCAGCTCCGTACGCTGATTATCTCGACCCTCCTCGAGCAGTACAACAAGACTCAACGCATTTAGTGTGCATCGTGAACGTGCCAAAAATCCAGCAAGGACGAGAAATTGGTCCCTCCAACGGAAGGACCCCGCGTCGATGATCGAAAGTTCTTTGAGAGAGGGGATAGCAATGGCTTTGAATAATGTAGATGTACACCGGTCCCAATAGAGCCCATCAAGGATGAGGGAAGTGACGTGTCCGGTAAACACGCTGTTATAAGGCCCAGGGGAGAAATCCGCTTCTGTGGGTAACGTGGTGATAATAATTGTTCTGTTCTCGCCGTCCGGGAAGTTGTCAATGAAGATCGAATTAGCGGCCAACAGTCGATTAGCACGGATCTGCCGTAGTTGTCTCCAAGGTAAGCCGAGTACATCCACAATAAACCTACACTCTCGTCACGATCAACAAGGGTGAGGGAGGACAGCAATGGGGCTTGGCATAAGATGCGAGGCAGATCATCCATCTGGGGATGATGTGTTGCCAAGGTAAGCGACTCGAGGAGAAGCGGAAACTTCTGATTCGAGCAGTGATTGTCCAAGAGCTCGAGATCCGCTTGCTTCATATGGAAATCCGCGACCTTCCATTGGGGGAAAGTCGCGAAAATGGGCTCCACGAGCCTGTGGGCACTAGTAGTAGTACGAAACCCGTAGTGATCTTCATAAGGAGTATCAACATCGTAGTCATCCAAGCAGGCACGCGCTCTGACAGGAATCTCCACTTTGACAGAAAGTGGTATTCCACCACATCGCTGAAGATAGTATTTGAACACCGGTATGCCATAGGCTTTGGAGTAAGGTGCGACGTAGATGTTCGTCCATAGAGTTGGTTTAGACATGGCAATATCGCGCCATTTAGAGCATACGAGACTGATGGAAAGTGGAGTTTTGTATTCCCATTCTTGAAATGATGTACACGCCGACGCGAAGATGACGACAAGGATTTCGGTAGGAAGCTGGCGAATAGGTGAGGATTGAATGTAGCGTGTGGTTCGATGAATATGTCCTTCTAGCTGTGCGTGGTGCTTCTTCAACGCATTGAGCATAGCCTCTACACGCTGAATCTCCTCCGCCAGAGTTGCTAGCTCAGCGATAGGGCTGGTCAAGCTGCCCTCTATGGCGCAAGAGTCTGTCTTCGAAGGGTTGCGGTAGGCTCTGGAGATATCCTCCTCAAACGGTAGCCGCGTGTACGGAGTCAGCGCAATTGAGGCGCGACATCTCGGGCACAGCTCAACGTGGGTTGTATTCTTGATGTTCATGGACAGCCTGATTAAATTTCCGTTAAAGTCAGCAGGAACAAAGTCAAATAGAAACTTACAGTATTATTATGTACCGGGAACGAATGAAGTCTCTTCCTGGCACGCGGCGCAGCTCGCTACAGCTACGATCCGTGTCAAAAATGATCTATATGGACAGCGCCACCAACGCACCTGTGGGTTGACCGCCTTGCTTCTCGAAACCGTCAATCACAAGTGATTTTGCTGGTGAATACGACGAAATTTGAGGAGATGATGGTGGTCAAGAAGAAGTCGTGGACGGTAACGTGATCATCACTGTTATGACTGCACCCAGTCTTATTATTGTAATACAACGCCATGGCAGGTATTTATTGTCTATAATTATGAGGGTCCAAAGATTAGAATCCAAGTACCGTACTAGACGCCGGAACCTACAACACTCTACAACGTCTACCAAGCACAATTTGCTGTCCTGTTCGCTGGTAGTATTAAGAATCCTCAGCAGTATCTAAATTTCTGAATACTACCAAAGCGTTGCACTACGAACATTCCGTTGCCGTAAATCCTACATTCATTCTACGACTTCCGAACCAAGATTCCCTCCGTTACGGACGCCAAGGACCAACAGATGAAGGGATAGAGCGTTGTGTGACGACCCCGGTAGCAGCGACACTCCATAGGCCATCTATACTAGACGACGCTAGTAATCGTAAAAATCTCAACAATCTATTATTATCTGTGTGTGTCCGATTAATCCCAATTTTTCATGTACTACAAGCGAACTTCACAGAATACTTCAAAGCCAGCGTCCTGCCTTAACCGACGCTGCGAACGATGGTCGTTCTCGACAGAGCGAGAAGGCGTTTTGAACGCAACGCCATCCTTTCTCCATTAGTTCGTCCGCAGTGTGAGCAGGCTCAGGCCCAAGCCTGGCAAACACCCCTACGCGAACCTCCACAGCAAGATCTTCTCTGCACAAGCACTTATCGACGGCGAAAGTAGGCGTGTCGATATCGTCGGACGACATGCTAGCAACGTTCAGATCCATCGTGATCTGGACGTGCTTGAGAGCCTGCAAACCACGTATCGAGCGCGTCGTGGAACGAAGCCATGCCCTACATGAGAGCCATGTCTGCTCTCGCATACAATTTGAAGATGCAAAGTGCGAAGCACAGCGACCGAGCTTAGATCGGGCTGGAAGAGATCGTCGAAAGGAGGACCCGTCGCCCGCCACTGGAAGGTCAAGTGAACTATGTTGGGCATGCGCGCCAAGAATCGTTTCATGAATTCCGGATTGCCATCAACTGACTGGTCGCTCAGAATGCAACTGGAGTATATTTCGAGGGACGAAAGCTTGCTCAGCATTTCCGATAGCACTGGCATCATAATCCAAGAGAGTGCTGCGTTGTCCTCGTCGAAGTAGAGGGTAAGATGACGAGGGGAAGAGGGGACAGGCTTCCACTGTTGGGGAAAAAGAGTCTCCTTGGCTCTTCGACTCCAAGCCCAAGCTTGGAGAAGGAGTTCGCATGTGCGGGGATAATATACTGAACAGTTCAGAAGCAGAATGACCAAATTCGGCGCATTGTTTGGGAACCCCATCTCTGAGGGCCAAGTAACGCTTTTTATGCACAAACGTTCGAGATTTGGCATTTCGGAAATGAGTGAGTGAAGCGAGGCGGGACCGCCGTAGAATTTCGCCTCGTCCAAGACAAGAGTACGGACCGATGACAGAAGAGTTTTGAATGGGCGTCGAAAAGATGCCCAGTAGGACAGTGGAAACAAATCGACCTCTACGAGTCGCAATTCCTCCACCTCTGTGAAGTACCCCAGGACTGGGACTGTAACACGTTCATCATCCATAGCTTCCGGATTCGAAACTAGGAGCCAGGGGAAGAAATATTGAACATTAAGCCCGATATCTCTTCCGTTTAGAGTCAACGTGCGTATCCTGCAGGGTATTGAAGCAGGCACATGCGTCGTTAATAGCGGCGCCAACTGCTTGATGCAGCGTGCACGGGTGTGGCATGCGCGAGTGGCAACGTATGGATCGCGGCAGATGTTTATGGATAGGTCCTGGAATAAGCGGCGACAGGCGTATGTTAAAAATGCTTTGTTGACTAGGCTGAGCTGGTAGAGAGACCGCGCGCCGGACTCTTCAATAAGGAGGTCGACAATGTGGTGTATGAGCTCCGTGGGTAGACGTCCCCACATTGTTGCTGGTCAAGAAGGGATCAGGATGAGCGACAGCTATCGTCAGAGAAGGCTTATATGGCTCACCTGGGCAGTGTGCGCCCGATTCACGTCTCAAACACTGATTATGAGTCGCTCAACTGACCGAGACCTTGCCGGCACCTCATGTATGACTGTAGATGACTGTGCGCTCAAGGACGGCATGACAATCTGGAAGGTATAAGTGAGCAACGAACTCTATAAACATATGGGCGAACTTCCCGGCTACGTATGTAGAATTCGAGTGGAGTGTAGTACCTGATCCACATTCAACATGTACTGTAAGTAGAATCAGACGCTGCCAGGAATCAAACTCATCAACGGCCAAAGTACCTAAGCAGGCGCCACCTTACTGTACAACATGCGTTCACCGCTTGGGATTCGAAGTGGACACTACCAGCACGTAGCTTGGACATTCCTCTGTCGCAAACCCTGCATGCACTCCAGAACTTCCGGTCCAAGGTTACCTCCATTCCGAATGCCGAGGCCGACGGACGAGAGACAACCATCTGCGCGCGACGAGAGCGCGGAGAGCAGTTCCCTGTCGGGCTGGCGATCCTCCGCCCACACCAATTCGAGAGACGTCAACTCGGGCAGGAGGGTATCGGCAGACAGCTGCTCGAAAAGTCTCTTGTTAAGCAGAGGCGGTCCCAAATCAGCTTCAATGACCTGTAGGTATTTGAGATGGCCCATGTCACGGAGCGCATCAACCAGGGTGTCCGCCAGCGTCGGTTGCGCAGTCCTGCCAGGATAGGTGTCGCCATACCGGCCGTGCATGATAAGATTGAACGTATCTAGTCTGCAATCGGAACGCGCCAGAAACACAGGCAGTACGAGGAGCGGGTTGTACCAAAAGGTGAAGATCCATTCGGGATCGCGAGAGATTACTGTGAGATCTTTGAGAGTAGGAATGGAAACGTTGCGAAGAAATGAACACAGGCCACGGGTCCAGAGCGGCGAATTAAGGATAAGGGTGGTGATATGGAGTGTGAATGATATTTGAGGGAAAATATAGAAATTATCCGTCGAGCGTCCGTTAAGAACGAGTGTTCGGTTCTCTCCATCCTGAAAGTCGTTACCGAGATACCTCAGATTCGCCGCATTCTGCTGATCTGTTTGAACTCGTCGTAATTGTCGCCAAGGTAGTCGGGTGTCTGTCCAAGATTGACTCTCGCAACAATCGAGAAAGTTGACGGTAGCCAATAATGGAGCATCACTGAAAATGCTAGGTAGGCGAGGCGTCTCAGGAGCATCCGTTATCGCCAACGTAAGGGACTCGAGAATGGGAGCATCCAATTGCTCCATCTGGGGGGGGCCATTGACCATCAAGATCTTCCAAAAGTTGTACGTCGGCTTCCTTCATGTGGAACTCGGCGACCTTCCACTGAGCGAAGCTCGCATAAACATCGCCCATAATGTCGACATGATACTGGTAGGTTTGTTCCAAGGGAAAATCATCGTCGTCATCATCCGGATCAAGGTGGTCTCTGGCGGGAACTTCCACCTTGACGGAGATTGGGATCCCTCCACATCGCTGGAGAAAATGCTTGTAGACGTCCAGGCCACATGCGCTGGAGTACGGGGCGACGTAGATGTTCGTCCATAAAGTAGGTGTAGAAATGGAAATATCGCGCCATTTAGAGCAGACAAGGCTGATGGAAAGCGGGGTTTTGTATTCGTTCTCTTGGAAGGAAGTACACGCTGAGGCAAAGATGATACCAAGGACTTCGGTAGGAAGCTGGCGGATGGGGGAGGACTGAATGAAACGCGTGGTCCGATAGATATGCCTCTCGAGATGGGCGCGGTGCGTCTTCAGCGCACTAAGCAGCAACTCGACGCGCTGAATTTCCTGGGCCAGCGTTGTTAAATCGGCGGACGGGTCGGTCAAGCTGCTCTCTATGGAGGAGGAGTCCGTTCTCGAAGGATTGTGATGCGCTCTAGCGAAGTCCCCTTCAAACGGCAATGGATACGAGGTCAGCGTAATTGACGCGCGACATCTCGGGCACAGCTCAACGTCGGTTGTGATGGTCATGGACAGCCTGATTAAATTTCCGTTCAAGTAAGCGGGACCAAAGTCAAATAAAGGCTCACAGTGGACTCTTGTTTCCTGGGACTAATCAATTCGAAGTTCCCAGCTGGTACGCACGGCTGGCCAAGCTATACAATCCTTGTCAACAATAAATCTGTATGGACAGCACTATTAACGCACCGTTCGTAAATCGTTTCCTAATGTGGCCGACGCTAACGTTGAAGGCAGCCTCCTAGTGCCCAAGCTGATGATGGTTCTTGACGAAGACCTTCCGGCTAGGCCGGCCGTTACCTTGAACCCGAACTCTCATCTTCCCCTTTGGAAATTCACTTGAGCTATGATTTGCTTAACGCTACGACTTGGCTGCGACCACCAGGCCGGCGTCCCCTTCCGCGTTGAGCGCGAATGTATTATCTCCATAAACACAACGGATTTAGCTGAACTTGTAGACAGCTCGCTCCTATGTGAATCCCCCACCACTTTCGTTTGCTCTTTCACGAATGGCCGGCTTACTACCGCCTCCCCCTATGCTTTGTCGTTTGAAACTTGTTCGAAACCGTCTGGATCCTCTGATATTATTTGATAACCATCGCACACGCGAACGCTGGCGCCCAGGGGAGATGTGCCTGGCATATATAAAGCCATCCTTCTTCCCTGAAACGGTATCTAGCTCTTTCCTCTCCCCATCAACAAAACATCTAACAAGGATGGCCCCCGTCGCTCTTTCTATCGGTGCTCTATTTGCAGGAGTCCAGGGTATGTACACGAAACAAATCTAAACTCGTGTATCGACTGAAGCTCGCAACACCAGCTGTTTCTGCTGCTGTAACATCCTCTATTTCCCAGGCTTTGATCCACAATCGCTCAGTGTCGATGTTCTCGGCGTAGAAGGCGACAAAACCACGTACGCCGTACAGAAGGGCGTTTATACCAACTCTTTGGAAGACGAATCGGGTTTCGATGGAACAGGTACGCGTAGCCGCTCTTCCATTAACTACATTCTCATTGTTGTCTGTTTTTTTCGTATAGCAACTCTCGTAGAGGGACCAGACTCTGCCTACTTTACCTACGTATTCCCGGACTCGTCAGAGCCTTTGACACTCGGGTATGACTGTGCGCTCAAAGATGGCCTAGCTATCTGTTCGGGCGTCCAAGATGGCACCACGTATACTGAAACGGAGACTGCACTTGGATTTGAGGTGGCGATTGGGGCAACAGCTGTAGTGACCGGAGATTCATCAGCTTCCGCCACCCAGACCTCGGGAGGTGTAGCCAAAACCGGAACGTCGAGTTCTACTGCCTCGGCTCTCAGAGCACTACTGATGCAGCTGGAATGCTCGTAGCCTCTTCCAGACTTGCTATTGGTGCTACTGCCGCCGTTCTTGGCTTCATGTTCTTGTAACGAGTACCAAAGCTGTCATTCTTTTCGTACAACTTATCGTTATTTTCTGGGGTTTGGGTTGTTTATCAGGTGTGGTTCGTTGGTTATCATCATTGCTTCTATCGGAACCTTAGCGCTGAGCGACGATTCGACGTGTAAACGTTTCTTCAAACTGAAGGATTACTCAGGCATGACTTCATCTAGCAGCAGACCAGAGCAAAGGTGTACGGACGCGACGAAACTTGGTCATCGTTTCGATCATCTATTCCCTTGCATGTTGCTTGCATGACCGTTTTTCCTTCAAGTCCACTGACACATCAGACGTAGAAATAAACCATGGCCAAGAACAAGCCAAGAAGATCGAACGTCTGCAGGCGCGCGGAGACACATGCACAAACAACGCGCCTTGATCATCGTTACCACCACCGGCCTCCATGCGCTTTCGAATACAGGCAGAGTCTCCTCTGCCAGTCACAAAGGCCTGGTTCTCATGTACGGAAAACGAATCAATAACCAACTTGAAAAAGTCGCTCTGTCACACCCTTCCGGCTTTTTGAGCGCGAAAACCAAGTCGGAAAGTCTAACATTGGAATTGGATGGCTTTGAGCTTCTGGACATCTTAGAGACTGGCAGTATCGTCCGAGAAGGCGACCTGATCATCGTAAAACAGAAGGGAAATCTGCTAGGTCTGAAGAGAAAAGCAACACCGACAGGTATCCTGTTGTTCTCGTTCCATTAGCCAGCGTATTGACGTTATCAACAGCTGAAAAATCTGCCAAAAAGGCCAAATATACGCATCCATCCTCCTCGTCATCATCGTCCGTTTCGTCCTCATCCTCGGATTCATCTTCTTCAGACTCGTCAGACTCAGAATCTGACAGCAGCTCAGATGGCCCACCGGTCAAAAAACCCATCGGCAGAAAACCACCGCAACCGTTACAGTCGTGAGTATTCTCTCATGTTCTTGAAGACTGGCTTTATAACGTGTCGACTTCAGAAATGTACCGTCCAATCAACACCATGTCCCACCTGGTCAAGGACGCCACCAAACCCGTAGCCGAAACCTACGCCGTCGGGTTAAAAAGCAGCACGAGCAAGCACTAGCCTCAGGCATACCCTTCGAGACCCCTCCACCCCCACCGAAAAACCTCTCAACGACAAATCTCCAACCGCTAGGTGAACCTAATGGCGACAGCGCCCTCAATCTGTCGATGTTCTCCCTCGGGAACAAGAACAAGAAGAAGGGGTACAAGCAAGCCTTGGAGAAACCTGCGACTGCCAAGATCGTGTTCAATTCAGACGAACCATCATCGTCAATATCTACACCTCCGACAAAATCCGCGCCCACGCAATCTTTCCCGTTCAATCAACAGCGGCTGATTCCCCCATCGGAGAGAGAGGATCTGCCGAGTAACATGTTTGTGACGAGTGTAGACGTCGAGGAGGGTATGTGGGGCAAGACGAGGAAGAACAGAAGAAAGCGAAAGATGAAGTGCGGTATACGTTGAGGAACCTACCTCTCGATGTTGAGATGGTGCACGGAGATGTGTCTTTAGATTATGGCGATCCTGCACCTTCATCAGAGGAGCTTTTGTGGAAACATGCTGAAACGTCGTTTGAGCTCAAGTCACCGGCTGCATCTACTGATATCCAGGTCGGCGGGTGCTAGCGTGGAAGGTATGTGAGCTAAGGCTGTACTGTACTCAACCACTTATGCAGACCCTTTGTAGGAGCTAGCATTGAACCCAGCAACATTCTCTCCGGAAATTATGCTCATCCTCGCGCGCGTTGTTGCTCTCGCGAAAGATGGATGTACGGTTCGGAAGCTCGTGCGGCCGGGGTATGAGGTGGAAGAGGAACCGCTGGACGAGACGCTATCGTTTGGAGATATGGTTGCGCAGAGTATGCGGTTCATGGCTGGTTCAGCGTCATGAGCCTTTTTCTGTTCTCCCATCAGTTAGTATAGTATGGGGCTGTCCAGTGTCAATGCAGTGTTTGTGCCATCGGCGAGGAGATTTTGTCCGACGACTAGCGGAGCACTCTTATAGAAACCCATTCCTTCTGCTAGTCCGCGAAACACTGTTCAGAGTCAAACAGTATGCCTAGTTGCGCAGCCTTAAGGACGTGTTAGCAGTAACGTTCTGTAGAATTCCAGCTGTATACTGACAGTGATCAATAATCACGTTATCGTTATCAGCTTTGCTTCCGACCACCACCATCGCCGCGGCTGTCTGTTTTCGTGGGGCCCTAAGTGGAACATAACAGTCTTCTGGTGCTCGAAAGGGTGTGAAGGGCCGACTCTAGTGCGTTCATGACATTCACAACCACCAATATCTAACGATTCGACCTCCAGCAACTTGTGATAGTGCAGTTATAGTGAGCAGACTGGCTTACTATCTTTTACTATCTTCGTACTCTATAACTCTCGTATGCTTTCCATTTATCTTTCTAACTTAGCCTCCTTGACATCTTCTGAAGACAATGACCTCCGTGGAATTGTGCCCGAAATGTCACACCTCAATTGTGCATGACCTCGTACAAACTTTTCTTTTGAAAAAGACTTCGCCAGAGCGTATCAGAACCCGCCTCAATCTGAGGCCTCCTGCATAGACAAGAGCTTGGGGAACCCATCTGCCGACATGGCAGCTCTGGCGCAGGAAATCAAGCGCATCGAATTGATGCTTGACGCGTTGAAAGCGCACCACGCGCATCTCGACAGTACATTCAACGGAGCACCCAGTACATACGTTCTTCTCCCATCCGCCGACTTCCAACGGAAGTCCTCGGAATCATCTTCGCGTCTGCGTGCACCTCGTTCCAGCGCAGCGAATACAAAACTCCGCTCTCAATCAGCCTCGTCTGCTCGAAATGGCGTGACATGGCGCTCTCTACGCCCTCGATGTGGACACACATATACATCGCGCCTCATTCGGGCGGCCTCGATGTGTACAAATACTTCTTGAACGATGTGGAAACATCCCAATTTCCGTCAAGATCGAAATTCCTTACACAGAGCGCCCCATCTACATGCTTGCGACGAAAACTTTCCATACGAGGAGACCTACGACTATCACATCGAGCTCGTTTCAGCTACTTACCGAAACTATGCTCAGTGGAAGGTTGCTGAGCTGCGTATGAATCAAGATGATGTCAACCTCTTGAGCCGTCATATAGCACCCGGAGTTCCCTGTCTTAGAGTCTCTCACATTGGTGAATGACGGGCCCGTTAACTACCTCGAACCACTTGTTCCATGAAGCATCTTTCCTAACCAGCTTCACAATACTGGATGGCGAGGGCGAGCCTGTGGACTTCGATTATTATCGCAGTGTACTGCCCTGGCACCAACTTCCGCTAGGTTTGTGCTCAGAGTGGCGTGTACAGTCTGATACCTTGTCTAAACGATGAGCTCGAGGATGGCAATGATCGAACACTCGTTCTCAGGCCACGCTTTTATCGCATTAGCGTGCCATTCAACGAACGGTTTCTCCGTGTGTCTACCCTTGTGCTCGATTGTGTGATCTGGTCGAGTGCGCTGGTCGGGTTCTTCCAATCAGTCACCATCCCTACCCTCGAAAGCCTCACAATGATGCCTCCCGTCCCATCCGCGACACGTACATACTTCCTTCGGCAGAGTGGATCAATCCCTTCTCCGTCCTTCCCGAGTTCTTCGATCGTTCCGGATGCGCACTCCAGACGTTCACTGTCATTATGCGGAGTCGATATGAAGGAGGCATCTACGAATTGGCTACTACAGAACCCACGCTGGCAGACAGTTTGGTTATCCGCGCTTCATAGCATGAAGGACTTACGAGCGTTGCGCGTCATTGAAGCTGAGTCGGGACCGTCGCTATTCAGTGAACGGCTTTTCCAGGAGATGGCCGAGGGCCATCTCCTACCAGCACTTACGTCGCTGGAGATGGTGTGGGCGGAAGAGCGTCAACCAGTAGACGCTCTTATCCCCATGCTCACTTCGCGTGGTGGAGAAGGAGGTGCTGGGATGGGCACTCTATCCTCCGTCGTCCTCGGCGTTCGGAATGGAGGTGACCTTCGAGGCGACGTGCTAGACTGTATGGCAACTTTACGACAGCAGGGTATTCGGGCAACTCTTTGGTAACACAGCCTGAAATAGTTGTTCCAAGTATACTCTACCACGATTGTTAGTGAGTAGACAGTGCATATACATAGAGTGTTAGTTCACTGAGGAGATGTAATCCGAAATCGCATACTACAATTGTTAAATGGTTTGATATCGAATGCTGAGTTGAGTCGTTCATCAAAGCGGATGGCGTACATCCACATTTCTGTTCTCGAGATCTCTTTTTAGAGTGAAAACTATTCGTCAAATCAAAAGCATTCATTCGCAGAGTGCCAAGTAACAAGATGTGCACCACACTAACGAACCCCTCTGCCGTGGAAGCAGCAGAAGGGAGATACGGAGGTGTAGTCTATGCAATGCACCATTAGTTCATCTCCCTGCGAGGGCCCCACAATACGACGCGCCGACCACTGAAAAGTCGACGCAAATGAGAAAGCGGGGGGTTATAAGTCTGAAGAAAAAAAGCACGCGTGGAAATTCGCGGTTATAAATGCACCTTGAGGGCCGGTCCTTGGACCGGCAACGGCCGATTCCTGGATTTCCTACCGCCACGGCGGCGCTACGCATGCTTTGTCGCTTACAGCAGCTTGGGCTATCCACAATACTTGAAGGAATTCATTGAATAGAGAACCGCGTGGTACCTTTACTCTACTTTTCTTAGACATTCTTCTTCTCATTAGCTGTCTTTTCTTAGGCCTGATAAGTAGAGCGTATTTGTCGCCGCCTGCAACAGCGGCAGACCCACCGAATATGAGAGCCGTCTAATATATCAACAAGACAGCGTTCGGCGCTTGTACTCGGGGAGCGTATAAATTTTTGAATTCAAGCAAAGCGTACGAATCACTAATTAGAATTACAGTAGCATACAGTGGAAGATGGTCGAGTCTACTAAACTGTGTAATTCGCCAAAGACAATCCCAGCTGACCTCGCTTCGTGTTAGCTACGAGACCTGCCTCTTCTTTAGCCAAATTCTGTGGACCGCCGTACATGTCATGAATGCCTTTCCGGGCATTGATTTCCCGCAACACGATCCTTGCCTCCTCGTCATCGGTTAAGGCATCTATTTCGTCCTCGAGCATCACACGTCCATGTGGATCCAAAAGCTCCTGCGAGAGTTGTTTATAGACAGTGGAGATCATCTCTGGAGTCGCTGGCGTGACGAGAATGTGGGACACAAAGTCCATGGTGCGTTGGAGCTCTGCTTCCCCGACTGGTTTTTTCACATCCACTGTGCCTTGGATCACTGTATAACCAGAGCGGTTAATCAGGCGTCACATACTAATGTTGTTGAGTCGCATACCAGGTCTAATGAGATCAAATGCGCGATCAAAGTTATCCGAATTGATGTCGCTGAGAACAGGCAATGATTGGGCCCGAATTTGTTTGTAGGCGCCAAGCACGACTACCAGAAACCTGTACGACGACGTTTGTAAATAGCACGGGATAGCTGGGCCGAGGCTGACCTGGTATACGACACTCCCACCTTCTTGTCATGGTATCGCCATGCCACTTCTTCCGAGCAGTGTCCTCTGATTGAAGCCGCAATCGAAACCGCAGCGGTAAACCCTCCGGAAAGAGCCAAATGAACACTGCTTTAGTGTTAGATTACAAACCAAACGAGGAAAAAACATGAATGGACAAACCCAGAGCTGAAGAATGGATCGATGAATGCTAAAGAGGTGATCAGTCTATTAAAAAAATAAGCCGATGCCGCTCATACCCGACGCATCACCAATAAGTCGATAGTATGGCCCCGCATAGCTTGAAGCTGAGTAACTGTAGTCGGTTGCTGATTGAATACCCTGCTTGAGATCGTGGAGCTTCGCGTCGGAGAGCAAGTCTCGAAACTTCGGCAGAAACTCGAGCTGAGCCAAATAATGCTCTTTAATCCCTCTGCCCGCCTTCTTCTTCGTGTTGCTTTCGGAATCCAGGACGAAACCAACGGAAAACGTCGAATCATGGAGTGGAATGTACCATGCCCAGCCGCTTTCGTCGGTCAGTGCTTCGAAGAAAGGCGCATTGTTACGGTACGTGCCAGCAGCGTACGCCTTGCCGCCTGTCCAATACCCCCAGGTGGCGATGTTCTTCAAGCTCGAATTCATATTCCGGTTTTTGAGGTATTTCGTGGACATGATACCCTTGCGACCAGAAGCATCGATGAGATAGTCAAAGTGTATAGTCCCCTTCTGCCCGGACGGTCCTTCGTAGTCAGCGCTGACAGGCCGGGAGGAATCTTCAGCATCGAAGCCGATTCTCGTGACCTTTCGCTCCTGGAAGACAGTAGCCCCGCTCCCCGCTGCATGGCTAAGCAGAATTTCATCGAATTCGGATCGGATAACATTCCAGGCGCCACTGTTGGCGTCGAGGTTGACGAAATCGGTATCTGCGCAGATGTCAGTCGACGCGAGTATGCCAAAGAACGTTTAGGACCATACATCCTTCGTGTTTGAACTGATTGAATTGAAAGGCGGCACCCCGCTACAGCCGTCGGTTTTAAAAACCAGCCTCAGTCAACACGAGTGAATGAATGCGCACCTTGGGGGTGAAGCCGTGCGCCGCAACTTTGTTATCTGCGTCTATGTATCGGAGAAATGGGCGGAGGCTAGGCAGCATGCTTTCGCCTGGACTGAAGTTAGGCCTTACTCATCAAGATAGGTCAATACTTGTACGCACCGATATGATACCTAGGCGTTTCTTAGTCAAGATATCGGGCGTTATGAAGTAAACACATACCGAGGGAAGCGGCTTGCCTCCAAGACGGTGACTTCAATGTCATCTCTTGCTAGGACAGAGGCGCAGTATGACCCAGCAGGCCCGCCACCAATAACAAGGACGCGTGTGTGTGAGGGCTGAGGATCCTTTAGTACGCCACCTAGATTCTGAGAAGTCGAAGACGAACGAGAGGAGCTGGAGCTTGAACGGTTTGTCCCATCGGAGCGTGAACAAAGGTGTTACAGCTGGGGGGTCCTTGCAATACGGGAAAGCCCTCGCGACACTAGATGCTAATAAGTACCGGAGTGGATGGCGGGTGCCTAGGTAAGGCGAGGGTCGCTGGCAGCAAGAGAAAGCGGAGCCACAAATAATCATTCTCCGTGTAGGATAACGGCAGCAAGGACTTGTACTTGGAACGAGCGTGACATAGCCGCGGACCCTATTGGATGCGCCCGTCTTGTATAGAGAGATGGCCGCCACACAGATAGATCGGTGATCAATCGCCAAGGGTCAAGTAAACTAGACCAGATATCGGTCGAGGATAGTAGGGAAGGATAGCAGGACCTGTATGATAGTCTCGCGACACGTTACAGTCGAACCTTGGCCCTTCCATGAACGCAGGGATACCGACACCGAGCTCAGATTAACGCGTCCGGAATTGTCCAGAAGGAGTCTGGCAGGAAAGGCAGGGACGTGCATAGCTAGCTAGTCCTGAACGAGCGATGCTAGCCTCAGTTAGTCGAGTCACAGTCCACTGGTATGCACATAACGGTATAGCCCTCACCTACGGGTATTGTGAAGCAACAAATTGTCCAGCAACGATCTGCGCATTAATCAAAAGTACGCATGGCGCGGACTTAAGAGTTGCAGATGGTGCGATACACAATCATCAGTGTGTAGACATCGACGTAAGTGGTAGACAAGTATCTTGAGACCCCGGTCAATTTACCGGAACAAGCATCATTAAGCCAAAACAATGAACATTGACAAAGATTGATGATTATGATCTGGAATGAAGAGAGTACATGAACGTGCAGCGTGCGTGAGGTTAAAACTACAAGAAAATACTTAAATACACGATAACTGACATACGACGAACGAATACATTACTCAAAGCGCATATGAACAAGAAAGGGCAGATAACAGCGACAACGTTTACGCTTCTAGTTTACTGGAGATCCCATCTGGCGAATGGAAAGCTGCATTGATGGACATTTGGGTGAGGTCATTGTGGCTCATGCCATGCGAGGGCGTATTGGCGCCTGATTGGAACGGGGACAGTCCCATACGGGGCGTGATTAGCCCACTCCCGTTGGCGCCGAATACGAAGCCACCAGTCAGGCCGTCAAGGGTATTATACCCTACACCGAAGCATAAGCAACAACGTCAAACAAGAGAGGGAATACCAAAATAAACTCACCTGGAACGAGCACGCTGTCCCAGAAATTGCTGCTGAGAATGCTGTCCATCGATAACCCGTTAGTCCCATTGTGCGCCTCATCGGAAGGCGCCATGATGGGCGGAAACGTCGACATGTCCGCGACAGGACCCATCTCGCCTTCAAACTGGAAATCGCTTAGCAGCTTGGAAGTATCCCGGAAGCTGTTGGTGCTGTGCCCATTCGTCTGCGGAGGACCCATGGAGCCAATCGTGGGGGAAGAATTGTGCTTCATATCCCCATTCGTTGCCCCAAGGCGAGCAGAAATCAGCGCTTTCAGGAAGCCGCCGTACAACGCCGTGGTGTGCTGCGGGCTGACTGAGATATTTTCGAGAACATCCGCGACGTCCTTGACGAGGTTCAGAGTCGCCTGTTCGTCCTCGAGATACGCAGAGAACTCTGGGCGTACGAGCTATGCCATGGTCGTCAGGATATGAAGCGATCTGAAAAACGGCGTCAACTTACCTTCAACAAACTCAGGACAGCGTAGGACGTCTGAACGCAATGTGAATCGGGAGAGTATTTCATGAAACCGCTAGGGCCCAAATGGTCCCGAACGATAGTGGCACAGTTGACGGCAGATGCGTGCACTCGCCCAAAGAAGTGGCCGATATTCAGAGGTGCAGCTTCCAGAGCATTCTGCAGTCCAAAAGAATTTAAAACGAGCATGGTGTAGCTGATGTAAAACTCGGCGATCCCCGCGGTGTACTGGGTGAATTCTGGCGTTTCTTTGTCTACAACGATCAGACGACGAGTTTTTCCGCAATTCTTAGAGTGCTTACCGGAGAATGGCTGCGCTCTGTTAAGCCATCGTTGTCGCGACTGGTATATTTGATCTTCGAAGGTCTTGATCACGAGCATGTAGTCTAGCGAGGACGTATGGAGTCCACTGCTCGTATCCATGTTGGAGTATAGAAGGTCTAAACTCCGTGACAGAATTCGCTGGAGTTCCTGTAACCGAAGTAAGCACTATGCAGAAGTACTCGAAGAAGTCAAGTCCATACAGCATATGCAGCAAGGCCAGCGTCATTAGGAATGGCAGTAGGCAGAGAAGACCATGTCTCAGCATTCCGGATAATATAGCTGCGATATCATGAGTGCTCTGCCGTCTCTTGGTCTGCAAACCCAACTTACTCTTCTTTGATAGAATACGGCTTGCCCATCTGGGCACTATGACTCCTGTCCAAACAAAAGCAGACGATCCAAGTCCGTTCTCGATTGTGAACCTCCACTTCACGGGCACGACCCTCCTGCGTGTCCTGGCTCGTCACCGCAGTCTTCCGATGAAGATTAAGATCGGTGGCCATCCTGTATGCGGTCATGGGTTCGTCAGGACTGACATGCTACATTGAAAACATTCGCTCTCACCTGATGGCCATGCCAAGTAGAAGCCAGGTCTTATCTTGTTCGAACCGCTCGACAGCTCCGCAGCCCCAGAGCGTAAGCAGCAGGTACGCTTGCACTATCTCCACGGACTTGTACCCCTGTGCGGGGACGTTGAACGCTAGCCGTTTGGCAAGTTCTGACAAGCGGCTGTGTAAGTCTGGTTGTTCGGTGTAGAACTTGCTGGCGATGGCGCATACTAATGACCACGTGAGCGATCGCACGCTTTGATAGAGGGTACAACATACTTGTCGTGAGCAGAAACGGCGAACGAGAGCACACTAAGGATGGCGTATGGAATTCACGGTCGAGGACATTGCTATGCATCTAGATGGAAGATCAGATTTACATCAATAGTCGCGCCACAGGTGCCGCACATTCATGTGGTCAAAGTATCTATGAGTGACGGCATCAGAAGGGCACGATCAATGCGAGGCACTAGAACTGACATGTCGAAAAGCCTGACCACTTCGTTTGTGCTGACGAAACTCAGCATCTCGGGCTGTACCTGTCGCTCGATGTACAAGCGCCGTAAGGGTAATATCGTCATAGGTCCTATAAGTTTAACGCGATGAGAAGTTGCCCACATAATGTCTGGACTGTCAGCCTCACCCGGCTTAAAATAATTGTCGCTTGCAACACCAAGTTTACGTTCCGTGTTGCCGGATTGCGTACTGGCATTTTGTTGTGCACGACGATTGGCTAGACTAGCCTCGGCTAGAAGACCAAGTGGGTTGAGGGAGTTGTCAGGAAGTGAATGGAGCTTCGGAGAGTTGAGCGCCTGATGTTGCTGGTGAACATATGATGATGATGATGATGATGCTGGCGGAGGTGAACACGCTATGAGAGCCTGAGTCACTGATGTCGATGACTGCGGAACTGGTGATGGAGTACGAGACAATATTCCAGATGCAATGGTCGGATTCCCGATAGACTTTAAAACGGTATCTAGCGTCCGCTCCATCTTCCGTATGGATCTAGTGAGGATCTCGTGTTTTCTGAAGGAAATTAGTAATGGTCCTCGTTGTGCACTAGATGCGAGACTCACTTTGAAGATCGTTTGCCGCGGTTCGATTCTTCGAAAATGCATTCGTGGTTGCCTGCTTGGCAACGCTTGCACGGCGGACCTTGCTCTGCACCGACGCATTTCATTTTAAGCCGACGGCAAACGGTACATGCACTGGGCCGAGTTCAGCTGGGTGTACACGACGAGTAGCAATGCCAGACACGTACCGAGAGCCCCGTGTGGGCTTGACTTTGTCCTCCTTCTCCAATGTCGGACTACGAGCACTACTAGCATCATCGTCCTTGCGAGGCTTCTTTCTGGCGTCATTTGCGAGATTGGACGACGACGGACGCTTCCCATTACTATTCGAAGAAGAGGGGTACATATGTTCCGTCGGAGGGGTGGCTATGAGATCCGAGCCTTGCGAGGACGGCGACGAATAGTTGGAGGGAAGGGAGAGATGTGGTGCAGTATGGTGTGCTCCGGATGGGTAACCGTTGGAATTGTTGTAATACGGTGGGTACAATGCCAAAGCCGGGTCGATGGGCACAGACGACGGCGACGGTGACTGCATCGAGTTGGACGACATTCGGATTGGAAAGAGGTCCTGTGGCGAGTAGTCTTGCGGGGAAGAATAGTCCGGGGAGTACTCTTCTGGTGAGAGAGGTATAGGGTCAGCATAAGGAAGGGGGGCGAAGTGGTTTGGGTAATAGGAAGAGTAGGTGTACGTCGAGACAGGCATCTCGCTGGGAGGGGGTGGAACGGGAAGGGTGGGGAAACGCCGAGATTTTAAGGCAAACGCGAGACTCACGTGTAGAGATGACTATTGGACCTTGTCAAGACAAGATCAGACGCAAAATAGGACGCGTGGCGCAAGCTGGCCGCTGAGAAAGTAGATTCACACTGAGAAAAGAAAGAAGAGTGGTTACTCCTGAATATGTGGTAAACCTCAGGGCGAGAGAAAAAGGCCGGCACGGCATACCAAATCAAGATCGGACAGGTTACTGTCTCCCCCTGTTCAACTCTGTGGGAAACCTTGTCAGATTCACCGCCGCTTTGGTGAGAAAAATTGGCCTACCGTTGCCCCGCGTCGTCGACAATGTCTGCCTTTCAATGTGGTGGTATCTGGAAAAGCCTAATGGTCACGTCTGTCACACGCCTCCATCTGCCTCGGTCAGCTGCCCTCGGAACCACATTGATGACTATTACGACGTTTGTGTTCCCCATATTCCGTGACTCGCAGGCGCGGCAGGGCGGCCTCTACTAGGCGCGCTTCTCGCTGCTGTGTTCTATGGCCTCTTAGGAGGCGCTCCTGTTCACCACCTTGACCCATTTCCCCAATCGTACAGCAGATCAAGGAACCTGGTCATTCTGTACCACACCGGCGTCTTCCGACCCAAAACAGAGGTTCATCTTTCGTTTTGGGTATCCCAATCCTAGGCAATGGCTTTCTTTGACTGTTGCTTTACTCGACTGCTGCCGTATCCTGGGACTAAACGACCGTTAATGTCAGTCATTAACCTCCTCGCGTCAACTTGCAAACCTTGAAGCTTGAGGAAAACGTCGAGCAGAATTGTGGCGAGTGCACCCAGAGCATGTACATTACCGTGTACTCGGGAATTACGATACCGTTTCCTCGTCCTCACACTAATCATCCGAATGATTGGACAATGCCTCGATATTTTCTCGCCATTCCGTCTACAGGCCGATAAGGAGGCTCAATCAAAAATTATCGGCCGCTGCCAATACCTTCTGATTCGCTCGGACTCGTGAACCACTGCAAAATAAAAAGAAGTGAGTGAATTCAATGTCGCTGGTTCTTCGAAGTAGCGAGCGCACTCGCGAGACTTGTATTTTAGACTCGTGATCTGCATTCTGGCCGAGCAATCAACGGCACCCGCCGGCCTTGAATCCGACTCTCGTCTCTCTCTCTATTCTCGTCCCCAAATCAGCGAGAGAAGCATCTGCGCAATTGCCTAGCAGAGATCCTGCGTCACTACCGTGAACGCGCGAACACACACGCTCGGAGCCTACGCAGGCATTTTTTGCCTAACACGAATACGCTTCCTTCAATTGGTGTACGCGACGGTGGCAGACAGCGGCTCCTTCCGAGGTCATTTCAAACTCAGCCTCAGCTTCATTATATGCACCATTGCTAGAAGTAATGATAACACGCCGGCGCTTTACCTTTGTACTGGGACCCAATAATCTTGTCTTCTCCGAGCCTTTGGGAGGCTGTACCCTGCCGAACTTGCAGTCGCCTCCATTTCGCCACTCTGAGCCCAATCTTGACACAACGTCTAGTGACTGTGCAGCTACTTTTGGCTTTGACTTCTAGTGGCTGTTGGTGGGTCTCAGACTATTTGTGTACGCTAGCGACTGTTTCATACCCTCCCTTCCTTTCCTCCTCTCTCTCACTGATAACGACTCTGATACTGCACCATGCGTGTCGTACGCTATCTACTCTCAATGATTTCAAAGAAGCGTCCCAGCAAGGAGACGTGTATCTTGCCAAAGAACGCGCAATTCTCCCTCGAGTTATCCCCACCTGCTCATACTTGGGTTTTTCTCTAGCATAATTGACAGTGTATCGCTATCGTCATTCAATGATATCAGTCTCGGGCAGGCGTTTTATCTGCTGCCCGTCTTCAGCTCAATGGCCTCGGACTCGAGTAGGATTTAGCCTTCTCATGTCCACGCGGTGGTAAAAGCCACCTTGCTATGATTCAATCGCCGATCACTTGGCACAACTTCTTCACTTCGGAGCTCGGCGCGTACGCTAGCAGCTTGTTCAAAAGTCGACGTGCTGGCTCTATCTCTTCGACAACCCTCATTCCAAAGAAGCTTGCTACTACAGGTATCGTCTGCGTAACGCCTGTAAGTTCGTCATTGTACTTTGGAGGATAACGAGGCTCAAACACGCGTCAGCCTTTGGCCTTATCGTGCCTCTCGACGGAGACAATCTCGTTTTTCATTTTGACAAGGCACAACGGAAGGAACTAACACGGGAATCTCTCACGTAACACTGCCCATCTCTTTCGCCATGTGCAACTACACCCTTTGCGCAAAATCGCGAAGAGTTGTATGTGAGTCTCTATTCCAACTGAGGTAGCCATCGAATGATAACGCTCTAATTACGGCTGTCCCAAGAGCGTGCTACGCGATGTCGACGCGTGCTAACCGAGAAAATAGTCCATACGTGGCCTTCTTCTTTCTTACAGACCACATTGAACGCGTCCATGATAGGCTTCGCAACTGCGCGTCATCGATTGTGCTATTTCTCGCCAAAGTGAGCCGCAGAGATGGTAAATCGGCGGTTCCCATTTCACAACACTTTCTCATTAACCTGCTAACATTTCGTGATCTCTCAAAGGTGGCTGCTGCCTAAAGATAAACTAGGGCCTCCCTATATGGTGCGGGGCTCCCCCGACGTTGCCAGACCCTGTCGCACGTCCGAATCTGTAAAATTAACCTCGTACCGTGGACTGTTCCGTCCGTCAAAAGAGTTTATAGTTAGACGAGGGCGTGAACGAACGACGGACGCAATTGCGGTATGCTCGGCTATGCGCGCGAGGGACCAAGGGACTCGCATCGGAGGTTTTCCATCCTATGCAGACGATTACGAACTGGCAGGTCTATAATTGTTTCGTTGAATGTATAGTTCACAAGGCGCGATAGGGAAACTCTAGCCAGAGCCCTCTACACCAGGACACAGGAACGTCTATCAGACGCTCTTATTCCCTTTTAATGCTACTTCAGAAAGGCCTCGCGCATTTCCGGTTCTAAAATTGGAGGACGACGCTGACATGGGTAAAGTATACCTCGGGGTCAGCATACCTGGCTAGTATTTTAAGCCGTGCAGAGTCTAAATTCTCCGGGAAACGGGCGTAAGCAAGTGTCCATCCTTATGTGCGATTCTACGTGCTCAATTTCTGTAGATGTAAGAGCAAAGTGTGCTGTATATTATCAGGATTTCTTATATGCATGAATGTTTATTCGCATATGGTACGCCATAGCACATCATAGCCTTCCACGCGGAGCGTCGATAGGTGATGAGAGATTTGTGCCAAGAGGGATTACCCTGCTCGAGGGGGAGGATCACCCATCAAAAGAACTTGCGGTAACTGGCTCTTCCTGGACCTCTAACGGTTAAGGGCACCTTTTCTCACTGTCATATATCATCCCACCGAACGGAACAAGCCGACTCTCAACCATGGCTGGTTATCTCTTTCCGCGGCCGTGGCGCTGAGGAGATACAACGCTTCAACATGTGGAGGCGGAGGGCTGCTCAGTACGTGCTTTCTCATGCGCTGAATATTTGTCCTGGATGTTCGGCCATACTGGAGCCTGTGGACGTCGGAAATTATATTTTCGGCGCGTCCCCCATGACTTGTTAAATTACTTCGTACGAGCCCGGACCCTCTTGCACTCCGACACGCGCCCTGTCTGAACATGTACTGGCATCATCACAAATGACCTCTATTCCTTACAGACTATGCGTGTATTAAACGAAGATCCGTGTGAGACTGTTCTTTTGGATTTTATTACCCTCAAAGAATCAATCTCAGCGCCGCCGAAAGTCACGCTCTATCAGCTCTCTTGGCGTCGATGGAAGTGAAGCCCTTTTGACAGAGAGGTATTCGTTAAGGCTGAGCTGGAATGTATATCAACTGGAAGCTTCTGGCCGACGCGAGTGACTCTTCTGCTGCCCGACCATCGTGCACGTGGGATAGCACTAGAACTCCAAGTCGTACGGCAGTCGTTCACCGTCTCCTCGTAGTATGCCGTTGCGACTGAATATAGGGCTTTCAAAGATAGATAGATACAAGATAGATATCTTTCGTCGTCAATCAGACATTTAGGATTAGTGAGGAATGACAGCGTACGTTCCAATCGCATAGTGTTGCCGTCATTGGCTAGAACGTTGCAAGCTTTCGACGTGCGTGTGTTGACAGG
This sequence comes from Hymenopellis radicata, assembly GCA_015501595.1. Taxonomy (NCBI): domain Eukaryota; kingdom Fungi; phylum Basidiomycota; class Agaricomycetes; order Agaricales; family Physalacriaceae; genus Hymenopellis; species Hymenopellis radicata. The sequence goes on along the minus strand of JADNRX010000050.1, from coordinate 165,508 downwards.
GAGAGCTAGAGGAACGCTCTCGAGAACAGCGACGAGTAATAACAGGAGATGATGCTCTTGTGCAGCACAAAGGGGTACCCTAGCAGATGTGGCTTATTGTTTTGCAGCTTCGGTATTTCTCCGTAGATTTTAGGAACGCAGAGGATCATTTCTTCGTCCTAAAGAGTCCCATACATTCAATCGCGCCGTCTTGACGCAACCAATTGCAATTCATGCCTGGTCAGTGCCAATCATGTATAGTCGGGAGATATAAGATTCAGGCCCACGTCACGTAGGCTTAATAGAACGGACAAACCAAGCTATTTGAATGTATTTGAGTCGGATAAATAGCAGGCTGACCTATGCATGGGGCGCTTTGGTGTGAGTACTGCTGGATAGCGATGAGAACGGCCGACTCGGTGTGGCGTTCTAGTCGCGTACGGGTGCTGAATGACATCAGCTGAAAGACGACGAGGGTAGGTATCAAGGTATCGCGCGATACGGGAGAATAAGCACTGTGTTCTGACGGAACGGTATCAGGTTACGTGAGTGACATCAGTGCTACTGACGAAGCGAATAAGTAGTTCACCGAGCTGAAAACGGTACGTACTCATGATGAAACTAGCGTCCAGGCAAGTGAGCAAGTTAAGTAACTAAATCATAATGTAGAGTTCACACAAGTCCAAGTCGGCTCTGACCGAAAGATGCAACCAGCTTTGTATTGCGAAGCCAATTGGGTGAGGCTGGAGAAAAAGACACCGTCCAGTTGTGATTGGAGTACTGTAACAGAATCCGTCGACGTAACGAGTGACGAATAAGCTGCTACGCGTGTCGGTCCAATGAAAAATAGGATACACGCTTAGGCTCGCTGAGATGAACGTACTAGGACAGGTCTCGTAGACAGAGAGAGGCGGGAGATGGGTCGGGAGCAGTTCCGATGCCGCCGGCGTTGGCATGTCACGTTCTTTCAACTCCGCCGCCTTGCCTGTTTCGGCATGAGGATTACTAGCTCTCCCCTCCACCATTTCGAGACGGTGTCCCTCCCTGCCCGCCATGAGCTCTTCCTATCGACCGCTGCTGCACCTTCAACCGTCTGTGAACACGACAACGTAAGTTTTGTGTCTGCTCATCGTTCTGCACGTTGCTGACGTCGTACAGCGTCGTGACAACAACGACCACGACCACGACATACGCGCCCATTACCTTACCCCCGCTGCCCCCGCCGTCGTCGCCAAAGGATCTCAAGCTGTACCCATTGGCACATGCCACGCTGCCCCAGTCACTCCGCCATTTTCCATTGACATTTCCCGGTGGCGCACGCGCAACATTCCGCGACGGTGATGACGGTGATCAGGAGATGCAGGAGGAGCAGGAGCTCGCTTCTGGAGCCGGCTGGCGCATGCTGAAACGCGACGAGGACGCAGAGAACCAGACTGTTGTCGGTCTCGCAGAGGCCATTGAGCGCTATGGCAAAAAGCGGTCTCATGGTGCAGAGGCGATGATGGAGGGTGTCGAGTCGACGTCTGAAATGGACTCCAGTCCCCGCCGCCGCGTAAAAAGGCGCGATCTGTCGGTCTGCCGCCCATATCGACCATGAATGCAGCTGCCCCGCCTTCACCCTTACCCTCACCGCATGGGTCCCCGCCGCCTGAAACAATATGGCCTTCTGCTCCGCCTAGTGGTGCATCATCCCCATTACCACAGGCTCCTCTGCAGCCTGATATGTCGCTCGTGACGCTCATGACACTCCCCAACCTCGTCGAAAGCTTTTCACACTTGCCATCACCGCTACAGTCTCATGTGCTTCTATCTCTTTTAAGACATTCCCAACTCTCCGTATTACGCACACTGCATTCCGTTCTTACTCCCATTTTGGCCCGCGATTTCCTCACCCTCCTTCCTCCTGAGCTAGTCTCCATCATCCTCAGTTACCTACCATTCTCCGCTCTTGCCCGCGCCTCCCGAGTCTCAAAATCGTGGCGTGCTATTATAGACTCGGATCCTGTCCTTTGGCGAGATCTTCTAATCAGTACGCGAATATGGTTCGGCGGTCAGTCTGAAAACGCCTTTGCCAAAGCCGTCATGGCCCGTCGCCAACAGGAATATAAGATTCCTCCAGCTTTACCTCTTCCTCATCCCTACAAAATCCTCTTCAAGTCGCGTCACCTTACTCGAACTCGCTGGGTGAACAATGCTGACCCGAATCACATCTCCTTCCCGGCTCACGGCTCGTCTGTCGTCACATGCCTTATTTTCTCACATGGCCGCATAATATCCGCCTCGGACGACCATTCCATCCATGTCTATTGTCCTGTAACGGGAGAGTTGCTTCGCTCACTCGATGGTCATGAAGGCGGGGTATGGGCGCTGGCAGCCACAAAAGACATTCTTGTCAGTGGCTCGACCGATCGGACTGTCAGGATATGGGACTTGTCAACAGGTCGTTGTACCCATGTATTTGGCGGTCATACCAGCACAGTCCGCTGTTTAGCAATCGTCAAGCCGGAGTGGATCGATGTTGAAAACGAGCCTGGTGTTATTACCAGAGAAAAGTGGCCAAAACGTCCAGTCATAGTGACTGGTAGTCGCGACCACTCATTGCGTGTCTGGACCCTTCCAAAGTCGGGCGAGCCCGAATATAGGTGTTATGAGGATACCGACATGGACCCCACGGACGTTTCGGTAATAACTCACTCTATCAACTATCAAAGACTTTTCTGACCGTATTGACAGGATGCTCTTGAGAACCCATATCACAGGGTACATCTCGAAGGCCACGACCACGCCGTAAGAGCGTTGGCTGCAAGAGGTCGCACCCTCGTTTCAGGCAGCTATGACTGCAATGTTCGGATATGGGACATTGCCACAGGTACTTGCAAGCATGTTTTGCGAGGTCATACCCAGAAAGGTATGCCAATCGATTTATCTTTAAAACTCTACTAATGTGTTCCGCAGTCTACAGCGTTGTTCTAGATCCAGCAAGGAATCAAGCATGCTCGGGTTCCATGGACGGAACTGTACGTGTTTGGAACCTCCAGACGGGTGCGTGCCAGCATACGTTGAACGGCCATACGTCCTTGGTTGGCCTTCTGGGGCTTTCGCCGTCGTATCTCGTCTCAGCCGCTGCTGATTCGACTTTACGTATATGGGATCCTGATACCGGCGAATTGCAACATACACTTGCGGCTCACACCGGTGCTATCACTTGCTTCCAGCACGACGAGTTCAAGGTATTGAGTGGCTCGGATGGAACTCTGAAAATGTGGAATATCCGCGATGGAACAGTAGTGCGGGACCTCCTGACCGGCATAACAGGCGTCTGGCAAGTCGTGTTTGAGGGCAGATGGTGCGTCGCGGCGAGCAACCGCAATGACACAACCGTTCTCGACGTCTGGGACTTTGGAAGGGACGACGATGACGACTGGGTTGGGGAGCCACCTGGTTGGGAGTATGACGAAGACGCGACTGACGACGAAGACGATGATGGCGTCGGTCGATACGATGGACCTCATGGTTTAACGGTCGTAGACACGGACCCGGAGCAGGCGGAGATTGATGCTATGGACCAAGATTTGATGCCGTCGGAGACCGAGTCGACTATAGAGGTCGATGATGACCTCCAGCTGCGCTCAAGGAGAAACGACGATTTGGATGCTGAGCCCATCATGGTTCAGTCCGACGAGGAGGAAGGCGGTGTCGGCGCCTCCCAGTGGGCGCCAAACGCCAGGCAGACGCGCACTCGCGCTACTTCCGCAAGTACGCGTCGTGTGGCGTCGAATTCTACGAATCAGCCCGGAGAAGGATCGAGCAGACCCAGGGCACGAATTAACGGATCACGTCGACGGTAATACGCTGTACATTTATTGTTTTCTTCTCTCTCGTTTGTTGTGCTATTCGTTCTCATCCCTGGTCATGGCGGTCACTCGAATATAATTTTGTTACATATACCTAGTACATACCTACCTTTCACTGTGGAAGCCATCATACATCTGTTCAGCATTGTACTCTATCCTAGATCACACGGCGGCAAAGACTTGTAAGGTATGATGTGACCCAAGTTGACGACTCGAGCGTTCTTCTCTTGACGTGGGTCGGCGGCGGAAGTAGTGCGATGCTACATCGGCAGGCTGAGCGTATAAGAAGCCTTTCGCAATCTCGGGGGCAGTTGCCCTTTGGTCAACTGGATGTGTCGAAAAGGCTAAATGAACCGAATCTTGGGAACATGGAACGATCCATTACGTGCCGCTGCTAATGGCACCGAGAGGCTCGTTGGACGTGGCGCGTAACCCGCCTCCCCACGCCTGGTAAAATGCTGCCCCGGTTGAACAGCATCAGTCAGCGACTGGCGTATTATTAGACGGGGCCGGGAGGGATGTTTGAGGCGAGCGTTGGATGGATGGCGGGGGTCCCTTTGTTGGGACAGTAAAAAGGCAGATAGCAGGCCATGTTCCTTGCACCCACCACGATAGCGGCCGGGTCCGACTCACGCTTAGGGGGTGGGTTCTATTCCAAGGCAAGCCGCGTAACTCCAAAGTTGCTGTATGCGTGTGTGCTTCCCTGCGGCGGACCACACGCGCTGGCCGATCCTACTTACAAAGGCGGCTTTTTTACCCCGCCCAGGCGCCCAGTGAAAGTCGTTCCCGATAAGAAACAAAGTAAGTTGGGGCTGATGAACGCATACTTCTTATAATTAGCAACCTGAGCCCTCCACTGAGTGGCGTGTAGTCCCGGATATGACGACGCAAAGAGGTGTCATTGTCGACTGCATGCGTCGACAATCTCTCAGCCCCTGCTATAACATCTCCGTCTGGGCACATCAGCGGAGGGCGAACTCTCTGTGCAGGACGTCAGCGGAGGGTGAACTCTGTTCAGGGTGTATAGGATGGGTGGGTACCTGTCTTAATTCCGTTCATGCAGCGTATATTTGAGCCTGTGATAGCGCCGGCCTGTTTGACAGTTGGTACCAGGGAAAGGAATGCCCCGCAGATTTCGTGGCAAGACACGGCGGTTTCGCGACGCCAGAATGTCGGCGGGGTGGGGGCGAGCTTCGAAAGGAGGCCATAGGCATCCCGGAGGGCAACGTAACAAGAGAGAAAGTTGCCGAATGCGATTTGACGGCGAAGCGCGAGTTGGCGAGGGGACAAAAGCCCGCGCCTCGGTGCTTTTTGCGGTGGCAGCCTGTTGGGGGTCTGATAGAATGTGAGGGCGGACTTCCAGTGGTAATATAATGCCCAAGAAGAAGTGCAATTGAGCACCTGCTTTCCTTCTGTGTCGGACTCGGTGCCCTAAAAGTGTCATTGACGTGCTACTGACAGTGTGCACCCAATGGAACGGCCGAGGAAATGACAGAGGTGCGTTCGCGGGATGGTCATTCGAGCAATACAATCATTAGGTAGTACATCTACCGATGTGAATCAGACGACCCGAGCTTTATAAATCTTGACGTCTTCTCGAGGCCTGGCAGGATATTAGTGAGCTACTTGACAAAAAGGATGAGGTGAGAAAAAGACGAACTTGTCCTGTGGATCTGTGGCCACGGCTCCTAGCCGCTGAACGACTCGCATGCCGGAACTGACGCGTCCAAAGATAGTATGTTTGTTATCCAAGAAGGGCGTCGGAGCTAACGTTATGAAAAATTGGGAGCCTGTTGTTGGAATCGACGTATAAGGATAGGTTGCCTGCTGTGCTATGGTGTGGGGGTGGCGTACCGTTGGTATTGGGTCCCGAGTTTGCCATAGCCAGTATGCCTGCGCCTGTGAATCGCAGTTCGGGTGTTATTTCGTCTTCGCTTCATCTTTGGTCAGAATTTGACCGGGGGAGGGGGGGCATCTGCATCTGACGCACAATCGCTGGCCGTATATGCTGGTGCCGCCACGACCTGTTCCCGTCGGATCTCCGCCTTGGATCATGAAATCCTGTTGCGCTCCCTTGTCAATACAAAGTGTCGTGATGTGGGCTAACAAAAGACGGACTGATATTATTCGGTGGAAGATGACGCCGTTGTAGTATCCCTTCCTTGCTAATTCTGCGAAGTTTTTGCAAGCCTGTAAGGGAATTACTTATATATAAACCGAGGAATTCTGATATGGTGATGGTAGGTACCTTTGGCGCGTGGTGCGTATACAGTTCGAATTGTATGTCGCCCATATTAGTCTCCAGCACGACTGTTTCGGTCATTTTGGGTAGATAACAGCGACTGCTAGAGGGCGTGTTGATGGTGAAGAGCAAGGTGATCGGTGCACTGCCACAGTCTGCCTCCGACCACCATCGTCATCAACGGAAAGAGGCAAGTTTTTTATCGTTTCTCCGCCGGAGAATCAGAGTTTCAACCAGCATTGATAGGTGCTTGCTTATCGTCGCGAAAAACGCGTAAAATGGCCTTGATATGCACCTGCTTCCACGCCTGCCATTGTTCACCGACCATTCCCTACCTGGCCACCTCCATTCGACGCGCCTTCGTTCTGCCTTCAAAGGCCGATGTAACCGCTCTGCTTGCCAAGGCTTCCGTTCTTCAGTCACATCTCACAGCGCTGGAGACAGACATGCTGCGTCTCCGAAACACGCGTACGCTCCTTGACATGCAACAACCAAATATCGTGGTTCTTGATTCAAATTGGCGTTCTCGGCTGAGGCGCACTTTAGAGGATATCCGTCTGTTTTCGCAACCTTCGGGCGTGCGACTCCTTCCTGCAGAGCTCCTCGAGATCATCTTTCAGCTGGCGTGCGACTCCTGCGATACGTTTCGGACTCCTTTGAGTATTAGCGCGACGTGCTTTTACTGGAGGAAGATCGCGATTTCCCAAGCGGTTATTTGGACGCATATCTATGTCAGCGCCGACGAACCTTCCACGCTCGTGAACCTTTATCTTGAACGGTCCGCGGGGATGCCACTGGTGGTCAAAATTCTCGGCAGTCGTCCGACGGACATTGACGATGGTCATTGTCCAATGAACCCTCGCGTCGCAAAGATATATGGAGCTCGGGAACGATGGCGTGCGGCTGATATCACATTGTCGCCGGATGAATGGGAATCCTTGAACGAGCTGTGTGAAGGCAGTGGACGCTTCATGCCCCTTCTCGAGTCGTTTGCCTGTGGGACACTCATTGATGGTAGGACCAGGCTGACTTCGCCAGAAGAAGAAGAAGAATGGCGTCTAGACTTCCTGGACTGGTCTGATCTGCTTTACTCCGCTACTCTCAGGGAAACCACGACTGAGGAGATGAAACGATCGCTTTATTGGAGCCAGTTGACTAACGTGGTGACGAGTTTCCGGAGTGAACTGGACGTGCTGGACATGGAGTTTGAGAGAGAGATGAAGGCATTGCACGGGTACCTGTATGGTCAGGACAGCGTAGACCGCAGGCATCTCGCTATTCATGGTGCAATTCCGCGCATTTCTCCCGACATGGTGATTACCTCGCTGGAGATTGCACCTAGCGTCTGGTCTGGCAACATTCTGCAGCGCATATCCGCTCTCTGTATCCCGATGCTCGAGGAACTCACTCTCGTATTCTGCCTCGAGTCGATCCTCACCAAATATTTCCGCCCGATATACAGCAGGAAGAAGACGTGTCCGTTCATCGAGTTCTTACGCGCATCGCAGTGCCAACTCAAGACTCTTCGTATTTTTGTCAAAGGAATCAATAGCCTTTATACCATTAACGTTGGGGATCTATTAGCCATCTTGAAGCTTACACCTACGCTCTCGCGCTTGAGCGTCATCGAATATGCGCCGTCCTTAATCACCGATGAGCTGCTCAAGATGCTCTCGAACGGCTATTTCAGTCCTGGATTGGAGGAGCTAGAGCTTGTCTGGTCATCGAGTGGCGCCGACTTTGACGAAGCGTTGCTTGGACGGATGCTGGATGGTCGTGTGGCTGGAGCGCTTTCTTCGGTCGTCTTGGGTGCCCGAGAAGGGGGTGCGGTATCGAAGGGCATTTTGGGCCTCATGGAGACCCTTCGACGGAGGAACGTCAGTGCAAGGCTTTGGTAGATTGCATGCGTGGTGGTGATAATCCGGTGATTATTCGGACGGAGGCGATTGGGCGTTGTACGGTAGGAGAAGAAAGCAGGACAACAGAGAAACTTTGATGATGAGTAGGTGAAGCTGAAAGCATTACCATGTCGGCCAAGAACAGGTGGTTGTGATCACCGAGGCCAGCCAGAATACTATTTGTGCCCTGCTGTGATACGCCAAGTGTATGTACTCTTTCATCTTTGAAGCACGCAATGCCAGACTGGTTCCGGAGGCCTTATTGACGATTTTCGACTGTCTTGGTGTAATCAGAGTCTGCGAGGTACGAGTAGGTTAAGCGTTAGACTAGCAAGCAGCAGATCGAGGCTCACAGTGACATTGACTCCACGTGGCGGCTCTTCCCCAAACGGGAATCGATGGGGAACACGTCCTTTCTTTCTGTCAGACGCGTTCATTATCGTCATCAACGGAAAGAGGCAAGTTTCTATGGTTTCTCCGCCGGAGAATCAAGGTTTTAACCAGGATTGATAGGTGCTTGCTTTTCGTCACGAAAAACACGTAAAATGGCCTCAACATGCACCTGCTTCCACGCCTGCGATTGTTCCCCCATTCCCTACCTGTCCACCCCCATTCGACGCGCTTTCGTTCTACCTTCAAAGGCCGATGTAACGGCTCTGCTTGCCAAGGCCTCCATTCTCCAGTCACAGCTCACATCGCTGGAGACAGACATGCTGCGTCTCCGAAGCACGCTTACGCTCCTTGACATGCAACAACCAAATATCGTGTTTCTTGATTCAAATTGGAAGCGACGCCGGGCTCGGCTGAGGCGAAATTTAGAGGATATCCGTCGGTTTTCGCAACATTCGGGCGTGCGACTCCTTCCTGTAGAGCTACTCGAAATCATCTTTGAGTTGGCGTGCGACTCCTGCGATACATTTCGGACTCCTTTGAGTATTAGCGCGACGTGCTTTTACTGGAGGAAGATCGCGATTTCCCAAGCGGTTATTTGGACGTATATCTATGTCAGCGCCGACGATCCTTCCACGCCCGTGAACCTTTTTCTTGAACGGTCCGCGGGGATGCCACTGGTTGTCAAAATTCTTGGCGGTCGTTCGACGGACATTGACGATGGTCCTTGTCCTCGCGTCGCAGAGGTATATGGAGCTCGGGAACGATGGCGTGCGGCTGATATTACATTGTCGCCGGAAGAATGGAAATCCTTGAACCAGCTGTGTCACGGTAGTAGGCGGTTCATGCCCCTCCTCGAGTCGTTTGCGTGTGGGGAAATTGTTGATGGTAGGACCACGGGGGAAGGCTTGTGCGCCCTGGACTGGTCACCTCTGTTTGACTCCATCACTCTCAAGGAAACCGCAAGTTGGGAGATGAAACGAGCGCTTCCTTGGGACCGATTGACTAACGTGGTGACGAATTTCCAGACTGAACTGGAAGTGCTGGACATAGAGCTTGAGAGAAGGCTCTCGCAAATGGACTCGGACGGGGGTCAGGTCGCTGTACCGCGCAGGCATCTCGGTATTTGCGGTGTGATTCCGCGCATTTCTCCCGACCTGGTGATTACCTCGCTGGAACTTGCACCTAACGTCTGGTCTGGCCGCGTTCTGCAGAGCATATCCGCTCTCTGTATCCCGATGCTTCAGGAGCTCACTGTCATATTCGGTCCCGAGTCTCCTGACATCCTCACCAGATATTTCCCGCCGATATACAGCAGGAAGGAGATATTCATCGAGTTCTTATGCGCCTCGCAATGCCAACTCAAAGCTTTTCGTATTTTTGTCAAAGGAACCAATAGCCGTTATACCATCAACGTTGGGGATCTATTAGCCATCTTGAAGCTTACACCTACGCTCTTGCGCTTGAGCGTCATCGAATGTGAGCCGTCCTTGATCACCGATGAACTGCTCAAGGTGCTCTCGGACGGCGATTTCAGTCCTGGGTTGAAGGAGCTAGAGCTTGTCTGGTCATCGAGTGGCGTCGACTTTGACGAAGCGTTGCTTGGACGGATGCTGGATGGTCGTGTGGCTGGAGCACTTTCTTCGATCGTCTTGGGTGCCCGAGAAGGGGGTGCGGTATCGAAGGGCATTTTGGGCCTCATGAAGACCCTTCGACGGAGGAACGTCAGTGCAAGGCTTTGGTAGATTGCATGCGTGGTGGTGATAATCCGGTGATTACTCGGACGGAGGCGATTGGGCATAGGAGAAGAAAGCAGGACAACAGAGAAACTTTGATGATGAGTTTGTGAAGCTGAAAGGATTACGCTGCAGGTGGGTAAGGGGGTGTCGGCCAAGAACAGGTAGTTGTGATCTCCGAGGCCAGCGTGCTGCGAGCAGAATACTCTGCTGTGATACGCCAAGTGTATGTACTCTTCCATCTTTGAAGCACGCAACGCCAGACAGTTTCCGGAGGCTTTATTGACAGTCTTGGGAGGATAAAGTGAACGTTGTGAGGTCCAGCAGGTAATATCAGATAAGATAATGCCACAGATCAATGCCGGCTCGGCAGTGCTCAAGGCTGTGTACTTTTTGAAGCGGAGTCTCCGGCACATGGCAGGTCCACGTCTCCTTTCTTCACTTTGGCCCCATCCCCTCCTACATCAGACACCGTTAATCGTCCTTCCAGCCTCTACATCGTCCACAACCAGTCAGAAAAAGCTTTGTCCAGCAAATGGTTCGTACTTTTCCCCATTGATCGAAATCCCCAGACGGCCCAGTGGTCTGGGTGGGTGGGGTTCCATTCCTTCGGTTCCTCCTCCTTTTTTGGTTTCAAAGCCAAAAAGATCTGCGGCTCACGCTATGTCATATGCATGCAGGATTCTCCCAAGGATGCGACTAGCGCCAGCGCGAGTACTGCTCTGGTATGTCGCGTCCTCCTCCTCCTCCTCCTCATGGCTGTACATCTAACGTGGCGCAGGACCAACTGCCTACGCTGTTCCCGGCTGATGTGGACATCGAACGCGCTTCATCGAGCGGGACGACAGTTACAGATCCGTTCAATTTGCAGAATGGTGTGCTGCCGGATGATCAGATTGAGTTGATTAGGAAGAGGAAGAAGGGCAAGGCTGTTGCAAAGTATCAGCACAAGCAAAACGATGCAAGTAGCCATTTCGCTCAAGTAGTATTGGAGTCTAACGTTTGTGTTCTAGCTCATTTCATACCTCTTAAAACCTATGGATGAGCATACTAATGAGGCTCAAAATGAGGAGGACGCCAATCGGCCATATGTACGTTTGCGATTCATTTTCGCGAACAATGCCAATGGTGAGGATTGCAGGTAAAACTCGCGGTCTATGCCAGTTTGATCGCAAACTTTGGCCTTTGCGTGATCCAGAGTGCGTTTCTTGCCCTACGCGTGTCCTCCATCTGAACGCGACTTGCAGTGTATGCCGCCATATCGTCTCTCTCGCTTTCTCTCCTAGCCACCGGCATTGATTCCGTGTTCGACATTGGAAGCAATATACTACTCTTCTGGCTTCACCGCAAGTCCAGGAAGCTGGACAGTACCAAATGGCCCGTTGGTGGCGCGCGCTTGGAATGTATTGGCAATATCGTTTACGGTTAGTGTCTTGTTCTTTGCGAGTGCGGCAGTTTATTCATTACCGTTTTAGGTTTCCTGTGCGTTTATTTTCATCAACCTTAGCAATGACTGAACTCGGATATAGAATGGGCTCTGTCAATCTAATCGTGGCTATCGAGTCGATCCGGTCTATCATATCCAAACAGGGCGATTCCTTGTCTGCATTCCATCTCCCCTCCATTATTGCCGTCGCTGCTGCTTTGGGTGCTTAAACTCTCTCTCTTTCTTTTTCCGACAACCCCGAACTTATTCCTGTTAGGTGTCAAATTTCTTCTCTTCCTCGGCTCGTTCCCTTTCCGTAAACACTCGAGCCAGGTTCAGGTTCTTTGGGAGGACCATCGTAACGACCTGTGGATCAACTCTTTTGGTATCCTCATGGCTACCGGAGGGAGTAAATGGAAGTGGTGTAAGTTCGTTCCTCCTTCATATATACCTCTGTATTCAGCTCCATGTCGCTAGGGCTCGACCCGCTTGGTGCCATCCTTGTGAGTCGTTTATCCTCGACTCGGCCACTCAGCTCAAGCCCTTGCTATAGATCGCCCTCGGCATCATAATCTCCTGGACGCGCACCATTTGGCGAGAGTTCGAGCTCCTCGCGGGCAAGTCTGCGCCCCAGGACTTCCTGCAGCTCATAGTCTACAAGTCCATGACCTTCAACGACGACATCGAAAAGATCGATACTGTTCGCGCGTACCACGTACGTGTCCTCCATAGTAGCTCCTTATATTGTGTCTGAGTCTCCGCAGAGCGGTCCCGACTATTTCGTGGAAGTGGACATCGTGATGGACGGCGCGACGCCGTTGTGGAAGGCGCACGATATCAGTCAGGCGCTGCAGGACAAGCTCGAGGTGCTGCCGAATGTTGAAAGGGTGTTTGTGCACGTGGATCATGAGACGACGCATTTGCCGGTACGTGTTTTTGTGGTTTTGATGCCTTGGCTTATTGGTTGGGATGTAGGAACATCGGAAGTATGTTTAGAGTGAGTGTAGGGAGATTTTGGAATGATGATATGCGGGACGAAGAACAGTGTTAATTAGATACCAGAGAAAGCTACTTATAATATTAATCTTGCTTATGCTGCCATGCAGCAAGTCCTGACTGCAGAAATGGAAGCCGTACTGTATGTAGCAAATGGTGATGTTTTGTTGAGGGCGCCCTCCTTGACACTTGAATCGCTCAGGCTCCTTGCAGGCTCCGACAAAATCAAACCTCAAGACTTGGTGTTAGTTATAGGCATGGAAAGCTGGCTCACTTGGGGAGATGGAGCCGTGGGAAAATGCGGCCCGAAATCCCGCAAGCAGAAATTTACTTGTTTCCTTCTACCATCATGCGGGCTGTTATCCAGAGAGTAGCCTCTGCATCTGTTGCAGGTAATCTATCCTTTCGAAGAGAACTTTTGCTTTTCTGACTCACTCAGTACTTGCCCAGTCGATGGAGAAACCATCTCAAAGATCTCCAAAGGCTTGATGGTATTGGTTGGCATTGGCTCAGGTAAGTATGTCCTCTGAGGATCCTGTTCTAGGAGGCTCAGAATTTTACAGACGACACGACCAGTGATGCATCTATCATTGTTAAGAAAATGTACCTCTGCCTCACATCTCACCACTAGTATTCCTCTTACGATGCACTCAGCTTGGGCATTCGCGTTTTTTCCGATGTAGACGAACCTCGCAAGATGTGGAAGACAAACGTCAAAGATGTTGATGGAGAAATCCTTTGTGTTTCCCAGTTCACTCTCCTCGCCGATACGACCAAGGACAAACCTGATTTCCATCGTGCTATGGTTCGTCGCGACTAACATGCGTACTTTGCATTCTTCCTGACGGCGTCTAGGCCACAGAACCTGCTAAGGAATTGTATTCCACGTTCTTGCGCATGCTGGGCGAGGCGTACAAGCCTGACAAGATTCAAGGTAGGCTTTCAGTTCCTTCCTCCACGCCGTGCAGCTAATGTTACCGACAGACGGAAAGTTTGGTGCTATGATGAACGTTTCTCTGACAAACGAAGCAAGTGACCGCTCTCACTCCTGTTTATAAGCGATATCTCATCCCGTCGCAGGGGCCGATAACGTTGACGGTGGACTCTCGCAAGTTTGAGTATGTCAATAATGGAAACGACAGTAATACGCCGAAGGCGGGCACTAAGAACAAGAAAGGCAGTGTATCTCCCACGGCAAAGCCATCGCCAGAGTAAGGATTTTGGGTTACAGTTACACTTTTTCGAAATTTGAGCTGACGTCCGATCTAGGTAACTTTTACCTTTGTCTGACATGTACGAAGCAATCTATAGACTCCGTGATAATTGGAGGAAGGATACTCCGCTGCTTCGACTCCAAAATCCAAGATATATTTCCACGAGATCCAGCGTTTTTCCCTTCAGCGTGGCCTCCGGATTCAGGTCGATAGTCAACTGATTTCTGCAAAGAATAGACGACCGCATGTTTGACTCGCTCACGACGGTCCGCCACCCGTTTTAGAGCTGATGACCTCGGCGTCCTCAGCAGGATCGACATGTGTCTGCCTAGTGCTGCCTGCCGCGTCTGCCGCTTGCCCACGCCGACTTGGACCTACTACAACCACAGGTATCGCTGTACCACTTGCGTGCCGTTCGATAACATTTTTCGAGGTTTTCAAAGAAACGACAACGGTCTTGGATTATCCTGACCTCAGTCGCTCTCTGTACTGGGTATTGAACTCGTGAGTTAAAGGCGCAAATGTTGTACGCGCGCAAGATTTATTCTGGTGCTTCTGCAGAAGCAGTGGTTTCTGTCCTGGGTGCGTACCGCTTACATCGATCGCAGTGGGAACGCCTCAGGGTTTTGGGAGTGGTGTTTAAACTGCAGGGACCAATGGGTGAGTATGGTCACACATCGGGCGGCGTTTTCATGTTCTCTGAGCGAATTCCTTCATATACAGGTGGCTCTGCGAATGCCCAGATTCCATCTTCCACCTCGGAACTTTTGAGTTGGCTTGCTGATGGTATGTTGATGTACGCCTTAGAGATGTGCCCGTTTCACTCATCTGCTTCACCAGAGCATCTACGATTTCACGCACTACTGTGCGTTCTGGCTTTGTCTATCCGCAAGAAGTATCAGCTGTCTGATGGTAAGCTTAAGCTAGTGTCTTCCGTTTGAGCATCATTATTGCTGAATCGGCGGACAGCATTTTCTGAGCTTCCTGTACAACCTTTGTCTTCGTATCGCCATATCCCACTCAGGCAGCGTCGTGTTAACCATGCAACAGCCGCGTTATGATCGTGTATTGTGTTCTCATCAATCAGCTTCTATCTATGTCCGAGTACAGCACTGAGCACGGGAGAACGGCAGCGCCGTAATGCGGGGTCCTCGGCAGTCGTCCGTGAGTCCTCATTCTATCTCTGTTTGTCCTACGAGACTTGAAGGAAGACAACAAATACGGCACAGCCTCTTCTCCACGGAGACTGACTGGCTGTCACCATCTCTGGAGTCATTTTGCTCTTAGGTGTCTTGCGTGCCAACAAACTTCGGTCTTTGGTAACTCACGTACGGCGCCTTATCGTACCACCCCTTCAAGTTACTTCTGCTCTTACAGTCCTGATCTACTCAATAAATTATGCAAAGTATGTCGTCCTCTATTCGTCCTTGTCGTAAACGTCGTCCTCTGCCTAATTACATCTGCTGATCCCCCACGTCCAACAGGCCGCAGTTGGTCATCCATCGACTCAACTGTCCAACCTGCTCCCGTCGCTTTCTTCACCGCCATCCGAGCTATCCATGTCCGGGTGCCAAATGAACGGACTTCTGTTGATCCCGATGAGTGATTGGGGTACTGTGCGACGTTTCGATTTAGATTTGTCTACTGGTTGAAGAAGGTATGACTCCGGTTGACAGTCATGCAGCCGGTAGTGGCGCCGCATATTGCTATTGCTGTTGAAGGCGCGTCCGCACTGCGGAAACGGGCAGATAAATGCTGAAGAGACGATTTTCGTGAGCGTGCGATCCACAGATCTAGGAGAGAACGCACGAGTTGCTCCAGAATGAATGTTCTGGTGCACTTTCAGGCTGCTTGGTCGATGAAACCAGTGGAAACAAATGGTACACTGATGTCTCCGAGGTCCGGATTCGCGAGATTTCTTCATCTTCTCTTCTCCACAAGTTCGACGGTGTTTTGTGCGCAGTTCTTTCAGCTTCAGATGTACAGTTGGCTCATTGTAATCCTGCAACAGATGTTCTGCCGATATTGTGAGCGTTTCTTCGACCCTCGACAATGGGAACATACCAGGGAACATCTCATTTATACTGGGAAGCGACACCATGATAACTTGAAGAAAGCTCGTGCGCGGTAAATGTGGAAGGGCGAGTCGGTCAATACAAGAGACTCGCGGGAGCGCGCTCGTACTTAAAACGCGGACTCTCATCTGGGTTACACCCCCAGCGTCGTTTCCTTAGCTCCATCAAGCGGTTCGAATGTTGCGATCAAAGAGTGCACAGGCGCAAGCGCTTGACCAAGTATGGTATGCACCTTTGTTGATCAAGATCACAACCCTGATCTCATCTTTTCCTTTTGCAGTGTTCGAAGTTAACCTATCGTTCGGGACGTTGTTCTATTCGGATGAGGAATGCGGGGTTTATGATGGTTACTACTCGTGGATGCTGACTACGGGCCCTCGTATTCGAGACTCGGAACTGAGGGTGGGGCAATGCAATAGCTGTTGACCCTGACGCGTTATTGCTTCGTACCGCAGCGTCTTCATCTTAATTCATTACTCGCGATATCAAACTCATGAAAACTCGTCCATTTAGCTGCGAACCTCATGGCAGCGTCGACAGTCCGAACTTCCGAGACGGGATGTATCCGCTGCTCGTCCTTCTCGGGTTGTTCTCATCACATCTAACGCGAGGTTCCTGTGAGTCTTTATTCCATCCGCTTCTCGTCCTTCTCGGGTTGCCCTCATCACGTTTAATGCGAGGTTCCTGTGGGTCCTGTGCGTAGTCTTTATTCCACTCAACTACACATCCGCTCATCCGTGTTGCTTTAGAGAAAACAAGTGGCACAACCTCCGTTCACAGTGGAGTCTGGACCGGCGGGTACGGGTGAAGTTGTCTTGGAGGTTTAATTAATCTGTTCGCAGTACCGAAATGATGCGAATGTTTCCCAGATTAGCCTTTGTTGCAATCGTCTCAACGGAAGTCAAGATGCATCAGACAACTCCAAAAATTTCTCTCCAGTGAATGAACACAGACATAGCCATCGTGTCTTTCGGGAAATCGGGAAGATGCTAGTACCTGTGTCTGTATCTTGGCCTCTGACGACCCACATCATAGGATCGGCTGCCAAGCGCTCTATGGCGCAAACAGATATACTGACATCTCCTTCCCAGCCAACGCGGCCAGGCTTCTTCGCTACCTCCTTTAAACCACGGTCGATGGATAGTACTGCATTTTCTCCGGGATACGGGCGAGAAGGTCAGTGCCTTCGTCCAGGAGACCTCATCATACGATCAGTTGTGCGCTGTGGCGCAATTCAATCGCCTTGTTATCCACGCAACGGATGTCGAGTGCTTGGTGCGCATGAATCAGAGCAGCATATGAATCATTTGTTGACCCCAGACGACAGGTGAAATGGTGCGTTGGCGAACGCAAATCCGAAAGTCGCCAGAGTGACCAGCGTCTCTTCGTTTGAGAATCTGTTGCGCTGAGAATTAGAATTATCCGCTCTTTCGCTGCGACGATGGCCGTTCTTCATGCGATATATAGCTTCATCTCGTCTCTTGCTATTCTCCAGAGCCTGGTGCTTTCCTACATTTTCCACACAACTTCCGTTCGTGGTATCATTTTTCTGTCCTGCGACGCGGCTAACCGTTGGATCTCAGACAATCTTGGGCTGGTCCCTCGAATCTCTCCCTCTCCACCCGATAACGAATTCAACGTAGTCCACGTCGTTGCACACAGCCATGCGCCTCAACGCTTTTCTCGTCGGTACATTGGCCTTCGCCCTCTCTCAGGTAGCAGCACATCCCTTGGTATGTTTCTCGCTATGTCAGAGTAGATTCAATGCCCAGCTCAACGTTAAAACCACAGGAAATCTCCTCCAGTCTTGCGCGCGCAGAGGAAAATTTGAATGCATTCGCTGCTCGAGCTTCGACATCGAAAAATGACAAGAGGAAAGGCAAGGACAGCGAAGACGAGGACAAGGACAGCGAAGACGAGGACAAGGACAGCGAAGACGAGGACAAGGACAGCAAAGACAAGGACAAGGACAGCAAGGACAAGGACAAGGACAGTAAAGACAAAGACAAGGACAAGGACAGCAAAGACAAAAATCCCAAGTGCAAAGCTCGCTCCAAGACGCCTCGTTCACTATTTGCACGAAGCAAGTTCAATTGCGGTATGTCTTCAGTCAACCCCTGCTATCCCATTCTCACATCAACACACACAGGCGATCAAATCGAAATCGACGGCAAAAAGTACACACTGGGCGACGAACTTGGCTCTGGAGAGTCCGGCACGGTGTTCGAGCTAAGCGACAAAGTTAAAGGCTACAAGGCCGTGGCCAAGGAGTATTCCCATGTCGGCAAAGGAAAGATCGAAAGCGAAAACCTGCAGAAAGTTGGGCAGCTCATCATGGACGCTAAGCAAAAGGACGGCACGGTCTTTGCGATCATGCCCGACATGATAGACGGGAAACGCACGAAGCTGTATGACTGGCACGCGTACGACTGGTACGTGAAGAAGAACGACAACAAGGGCCCGCAGTGTAAGTCCTTCATGAAGGCTGTCCGGGAGGCGATCGCGAAGAAGGTGGCGGATATTGCGATTTCGAAGCACATTGTGCACGAGTACGTTCATGAGCCTCTCCATTTTAGCTAGCTTGGGGCTCATCCAAATCTCAACAGCGACTTTACGAGTAATGGAAATGTCCTCTTTGAGGGTCAAAATGAGGACGACATCACGGTCACTCTGATCGACTGGGGAAAGACTGAGGAAGTTGGTGGCAGGAGTAAGGCCGAAATCGTGAGTACCGCCCCCCCCCCCCCATTCTGATGAACTGCTGTTGATGTCTCGCGTAGGAAAAGATGGCGTTGGAGAGACTCGAGGATAAGAAGTATCCTCTGAATGCTTTCAAGTCCAAGAGCGCTTCTCCGAAAGCGAACGCATTCTCGGACATCCAGTGCGATCCCAGCAGTGAATTGTACGACAATCAGTGGCAGTGAAGAGACACTACCTTTTCGAAGACAAGCATTAATTCTGTATATGGAATACCATTTTTTTGCAATTTTATGATCTAAAACAAGCCTGTTGATGCTGCAGTCACCAGTGTCATGGGCGTTCGTAAGTGACCATCTTGTTCGTTCTTGTGCGAGGTTTGATAAGTGTCAATAGTAACTGCGGTGACGCGTACATACCCCAAAGACACGCAGATAGTGCCGTCTTATGTGTTCACGAACGCAGGAGTGGGTGAAGTCAATTAATGACATGGGCGTCAACGGTCAACGTAGATGATCGACAGTTTCGATGTTAATTCTGCGTTGAGTCCAATCGCTCCGACTATTGCAAGCGCCTCGCGCAAACGCGCTCAAACTATCTGACTTCCAGTCACGTTTTTGTTAGGCGCCCTTAGATGATTTTTATCAATGATCGCATCCAAACCCTCCAACAGTGCCATGACCACGTCTCATTTCTCGTTGCCAGCACACGGGTCTTCTGTCATCATTTGCCTCATCCTGTACGAAGGCCACCTCATCACAGCATCGGATGATCATTCAATACAAGTCTACTCTGTTGAGACGGGCCAGGTCTTGCACAGACACTCGCTCACCGGCCATTGTGATGGTGGTGTCTGGTCGTTGTGCGTCATAAAGGATACCCTTGTTAGCGGCTCGGTGGATAGGACTGTCAGGATATGGGACTTGAACACGGGGCGTTGTACACACGTATTCGGCGCCCATACTAGCACGGTTCGCTGTGTCGTGATTGTCAAGCCGGAATGGGTTGATGTTGTGAATGAGGCTGGTGTCATAACAAGGGAGAAGTGGCCAAAGAGACCAGTGATTGTTACTGGTAGTCGCGATCATTCAATTCGCGTTTGGACGGTTCCAAGACCTGGAGAGCCGGAGTATCGCATTGACCTGGATTCAACGGAGGTTCCAGTAAGCCTTTCTCGTTCAACTACATCACGGATGGATGGTCTGATGGTGGTGATAGAATGCCGATGAGAACCCGTATCATAGAGCACACCTTGAAGGTCATGAAGGCGTTATAAGAGGCTTGGCGGCGAGAGGACGCACCTTGGTTTCTGGAAGCTATGATCATAACGTCCGAGTGTGGGATCTTGCTACCGGTGCTTGCAAACACATCTTGCGGGCTCATACACAGAAAGGTGTGTCAGATGTTCATTGTACATCTATCGCCGCAGTCATGCTATGTCACAGTGTATGCTGTTGTCCTGGATCCTAAGCGCCACCAGGCGTATTCAGGTTCCATGGACGGGAATATTCGTGTTTGGGATATTCGCACGGGAGAATGCAGGTACACTCTGAGTGGCCACACGTCTTTAATTGGGTTGCTTGCACTGTCTCCTTCATATCTAGTGTCGGGCGCGGCTGATGCTACTCTGCGCGTTTGGAATCCCGACACAGGAGCACTTGAGTGTACCCTAGCGGAGCACACGGATGCTATAACCTGCTTCCAGCATGACGACTCTAAAGTGTTGAGTGGCTCGGATGGAATTCTCAAGTTGTGGAATATCAAAGACGGAACAGTGATGCGAGATCTCAGCTTGTCTGGAACTACTACTGTCCGGCAAGTTGCGTTTGAGGGTAGATGGTGTGTTGCTGCTACCTATCGCGGTAATACTCCCTGTATCGACGTCTGGGACTTTACTGGGGACGATGAGTGGATTGGTGGCTCAGAAGGAGTCGAGGCTGAAGACACGGAAGACGAGGATGAATAGATACCTGGATCATCGGCGCAGTGTGTACTATATACTCAAAACGACCCCATTTCGAAATACACAATGTTCATAGGAGTAATGCCTTCGACTCAGAAGTGATAGTGTGGTTTCCAAATTGACGCGATGTCGCGCAAGTCGCGACCCACGTGCCAGCGCGTACGCGATGGTAACGGTGACTCTGTCACGCTTGTCTTCTTGCTCCCGACCACCATCATGCAGAACCAGCTGAATCGCACAGAGGTACAAGCCATTACCTCGGCGCAGAGCCTGGCATCGGTGCAGACGCTGTTGAAGGCGGGTCTCGGCTGTATCGCGTTCATGAGGTACGTCCGTCTGCGCCGACGCCGGGATCCTTTTCACCGATTGTGCCAGGGAGCTGCTGCCAAACGACAACTTTTCTGAAAGCAAGTACCGGAACAAAGGCTTTACCTTTGTCTAATGGACTGACAGGTCATTTTGTAACGTCGGACGAGACGTCGCTGTCTCAATCGTCCGAAAGCTTTTCGTCTCTGGACCTCAGGCAGAAGCGAGGCTTCAACGTCAACAGCTTCAAGATTATGGTACGCGTTTCCATGCTTGCCTTGTGTCGTTTTAATGGTCTTGGCAGACTATGACTCGCGGTTACACCGACGAGGCAGATCGGCTCTTCAAACTACCTGGTTTGTTACCCTCGTAATTCCATTGCATACCGCTAAAGGCTTCCAGGAAAATGGAGTTTTTGATGCTCTGCAGAAGAGTTATCTCAAGACGTTCATTTTTGCCGTATATCTGGTGTGTTACCCATCTTCCTATACGGCGGTCTCCTTCTGACCTGCTATAGGATAGCAAAGATCCCAACAAGTATGAGTACGATTCTCTTTCGACAACAGCATCTGACCTGTATCAGCATCATCGAAGCCTATACCTTCAATTTCAAGGTCAGCCCTCTTATTGCTGGCTTCTGAATCTCACACCGAGTCATATACAGTATCACACACTACCTGGAACCACCACTACCATACCCGTTATGACTCTTGAGAGTAGTAGCCCACTACAGAGAATGAAGGATCCGGTAGCAGAAGCCGTGAGCAAAGGCAAGCTGCCGACGCTGCGGGACGTAAAACGAAGCGTAAAAGTGCGCATATATGCGCCTTTTTTTGGTCGAATTGGAACTTACCGGCCGCTTTAGACCTTACTGAAAACATTGATTACTTCCATGACTCAAATGGACGTCTTGCCGAGTACGTTTATGCTCGCCGTCTTCAGCTTCTTCCTTCTGATTGTCCCAACAGAACGAAGATATGCCTCATTCAAGATGTTTTATACGGATGACACGCCATCGGAATACGAGCCACCGCACTTTCAAGCAGCTGATGTTGACAAAGATAAATGGTACTTCATGACCCATGATTTGGATGAAGTTCCCGATAAATGGGATATTGGTAAGGTCGACACAGGCCACCACGCGTACGTTTCTCCCTCATCTAGGTTCCGAAGAAAATGCTAACATACATTTAAGTGTCAACGTTAGCGTAACGTCTATCGCAACGTATCTTCCTTCTTCAACAGAACATGACAGTGCACCGTTCACTGGCACGACCACGAAACGCATGGCGCCCCCGGCAGCTCTCACTCCAGCTGAAGAGGCATCCCTTCGTTTGGAACAAGCTAGCAAGCAGAAGGAGGACGCCGGGACGAGAAATGTAGTTTGGGAAGCAGATGCTGATGCAACATGCGATGTGGATGCCGATGGCGAGGACGAGTCCGACTTTGTACGACAAAGCGACGGCACGTATTTGTTGGTTGGATCGCATCCTGTCAAAGAGGTCCGGCCAATTCCAGTAGGCGTCCGGAATCAAGGCGGGGACATCGAGCCTATTCCCGCAGATATGATGCAAGTCGATGGAGCTGTCTATGGTGAGACAACGCAAGCTGTACCGACTTGCTTGGATGAGATGGTAGAATGTTTCTTTTCGTTATAGTTCATTCTCAAGCTTCCAGTAGATGTCTACGCAACCCATAGATGCGCCCATGATCGCCGCAACGCAGTGTGCAGAGTACACGCCCACACCGACGAATCGCAGCAGGGGTCGTGTCACCTCTCCTTTCCGCGACGACCTGATGCATTTCTCTCCCAGACGCGACTCACGCGAACTTTCGTCTGAATTAGGCACGCCCTGTCCAACCACTCATCGTCGAGAAGAGGATGATGACATCGACACACAAATGCTTCAGAAACTCGTTCTAAGCAATGATGCCGTCGAGGATACTATCATGTTGGGTAGGTCTCCTCGATTTCTTGGACGTTGTAGACAACTAAAACGGTAACGCAGACATGGAGACTCAAGTCATGAATCACAACTCGTCGCTACCTCCGTCAAGCATTCAGTCGTTTGGGGTAACACCTGAGCCGGAGGTCATCGAAGCTACACCCAAACCTCTCAAGAAGGAGAAAGTGAATGACGATGTAGTGGATTGCGAATGTGGCTCGACAGTACGTTGAACCTATGACTGTCATCATAGAGTGTTGATTCTCTCCCCTACACTAGATGGAAGACGCAAGTTCTTTCTGTGAGGGAGGCTGCGAGCGATGGTATCATGTGTGGTGCGTTCCCACTGTTTCGGCTGCTGATGACTGCCGGGGAAAAATATTAAATTTGGATTTGTAGGTGTATGGGGTTCGTATCAACTTTCAATCGCAGGGGGCAGTCTGGGGTCTAACAAGTGCATTGCAGATACCATTCCGCACAGGATACGAGGCTTCCTGATACGTTTATTTGCTTCGATTGTCGGCTGCGTAGAGACCCATCCTGGGCGCTGATCAAGGTTGGTCTCTACCCGACAATGCTGTCGAAGTTCAGAGACCTCGCGTCGTTCAGGTACTTGATTTTCATCCGTATTGAGAAGTCTTGATCATTTATATTGTAGGCGCGCTATTAAGATCGCAGAGAAATATAACCCGGAAGCGAGCGCTCAGTTTACGAAGGAAATGGGTACCTACTTCCTCTTGGCTAATATCCCCAATCTGAGACTCCGAAGGTTGTGAGAGCAATTTAGGAAGGCAACTCTTCAAACGTCTGGAACTAGAGAGTAAGGCTGGTGTTACGCTGTCTTCGTCTCATTAACTACGTTACAGACTTCATTGTTGAGCAAGAGCTAGTCGTCGACGACATCGGCTTCGCTGAAACTCGCGCCAGAGGCAAAGGTAAAGTCAAAGGCAAAGGAAAGCAAACGAAGGCGCGAAGGAACATGCAAAAGTCTCGCTATGTCTTCAACTACCAGATGAAACAGTCGAAGGAGTACGCGGACTACTTCAACCCCAGTCAGGATGCGGAGAGCTGCTTGTTAGGACTCAACCAGCATGTTAGTTTTTCGTCGTTACTTCTACGGAAACCGTATGCTGATGCGTGATGTACAGAACCCCGTCTCCAGACCTCCAAAAGCCGTCTTGCCTGATGTTGCTCAAGATACTCAAACTCAAGACGACTATGAAACTCAAGCTCCTGTTGATCTCAAACGCTCTCGTGCCGACGATGGATCTAGAGCGAAGAAGAAAATCAAGGTTTCTATTGCGCCTGCTGTGGACCTAGCTGAATAACGTCTCTTCCTGGCTTGTGTCTGCTTGCTCTGTTCTTACCTAGAGTGTTGTTGCTCGCTTTCTCTTCGCTGTCTCAGATAACCACTGTCCTTTGTACATTTACCCTGAATGCAGTCGATTTGCCTTCTACTAAGTATACCACGGCGTCCAGAACTACACATTATCGATTTGAGACATTGGAGGTAGTATCGCTCAGTTCGGTTTGTTCGTTCGAGGATGCAACGTGCGCTATCACATTCTCTTCGCTCTTATTCGTACGCTCCAATACTTCTTGCATTGCCCGCTTTAGATTTAACCCGCCATAGCTCTGTTCCTGCTCCAGGCCTCTCCGCTTCCTCTATTGGATTGTGACGACTCTAATCCTAGTGTCGCCGCTTCAGCATGCAGTAGTAGCTGTATCCAGTTCAGGTAAATTGACCGGGGTCTTAATCTATTTATCTACCATTTACGTCGATGTCTGCAGTGATTTTGCATAACATCAGCTGCAACTTTCATGCAGAGAGAGTACGCAGATCGTCGCTGGACAATTTATTGTTTCACTATTCCCGTCAATAACGGTTGGATTTCTGTGGCTCGACAGCTACTTAACTGAGGCAATAGCTACTCTGGATTCACGTTCCCACCTTTTCCACCGGACCACTTCTCGACGACTCCGGACGCCCCTGCGTACATGGAAGGGGACGAGACTCGACCTGTAACGTGTAGCATTGGTCAGGCGACCATGATACAGTTCTTACAATATCCCCCGTCTTCTTGTAGGCTCGCCACTACCTGGTCTAGGTTACTTATTCGACCCTTGCAATTGAAGACCAAGATATCCAGCACAGCTGTGTGGCGGCCATTCTCTTCATACCAAACGGGCGCGTCCAATAGGATCAACAGCTATGTCAAGCTCTTGTCGTTCGACACATACAATGGTTATTTGTGGCTCCGCTTTCTCTTGCTGGCAGCGACCCTCGCCTTACCTAGGCACCCGCCATCCACTCCGGTACTTATTAGCATCTAGTGTCGCGAGGGCTTTCCCGTATTCCAAGGACCCCCCACTGTAACACCTTGGTTCACGCTCCGATGGGACAAACCGTTCAGGCTGCAGCTCCTCTCGTTCGTCTATGACTTCTCAGATTCTAGGTGGCGTACTAAAGGATCCTCAGCCCTCACACACACGCGTCCTTGTCATTGGCGGTGGGCCTGCTGGGTCATACTGCGCCTCTGTTTTAGCAAGAGATGACATTGAAGTCACCGTCCTGGAGGCAAGCCGCTTCCCCCGGTATGTGTTTACTTCATAACGCCCGATATCTTGACTAAGAAACGCCTAGGTATCATATCGGTGAGTACAAGTATTGACCTATCTTGATGAGTAAGGTCTAACTTCAGTCCAGGCGAAAGTATGCTGCCTAGCCTACGCCCTTTTCTCCGATACATAGACGCAGATAACAAAGTTGCGGCGCACGGCTTCACCTCCAAGGTGCGCGTTCATTCATTCGTATTGACCGAGACTGGTTCTCAAAACCGACGGCTGTAGCGGGGTGCTGCCTTTCAATTCAGTCAGTTCAAACACGAAGGATGTATGGTCCTAAACGTTCTTTGGCAAACTCGCGTCGACTGACGTCTGTGCAGATACCGATTTCGTCAAGCTCGACGCCAACAGTGGCACCTGGAATGTCATCCGATCCGAATTCGATGAAATTCTGCTTAACCATGCAGCGGGGAGCGGGGCTGCTGTCTTCCAGGAGCGAAAGGTCACGAGAATCGGCTTCGATGCTGAAGATTCCTCCCGGCCTGTCAGCGCTGACTACGAAGGACCGTCCGGGCAGAAGGGGACTATACACTTTGACTATCTCATCGATGCTTCTGGTCGCAAGGGTATCATGTCCACGAAATACCTCAAAAACCGGAATATGAATTCGAGCTTGAAGAACATCGCCACCTGGGGGTATTGGACAGGCGGCAAGGCGTACGCTGCTGGCACGTACCGTAACAACGCGCAGCACTGACCGACGAAAGCGGCTGGGCATGGTACATTCCACTCCATGATTCGACGTTTTCCGTTGCTTTCGTCCTGGATTCCGGAAGCAACACGAGGAAGAAGGCGGGCAAAGGGATTAAAGAGCATTACTTGGCTCAGCTCGAGTTTCTGCCGAAGTTTCGAGACTTGCTCTCCGACGCGAAGCTCCACGATCTCAAGCAGGGTATTCAATCAGCAACCGACTACAGTTACTCAGCTTCAAGCTATGCGGGGCCATACTATCGACTTATTGGTGATGCGTCGGGTATGAGTGGCATCGGCTTATTTTTTAATAGACTGATCACCTCTTTAGCATTCATCGATCCGTTCTTCAGCTCTGGGTTTGTCCATTCATGTTTTTCCCCACTTGGGTTGTAATCTAACACTAAAGCAGCGTTCATTTGGCTCTTTCCGGAGGGTTTACAGCTGCGGTTTCGATTGCGGCTTCAATCAGAGGACACTGCTCGGAAGAAGTGGCATGGCGATACCATGACAAGAAGGTGGGAGTGTCGTATACCAGGTCAGCCTCCGCCTCGCGTTCCCGTACTATCTACAGACCTCGTCGTACAGGTTTCTGGTAGTCGTGCTTGGCGCCTACAAACAAATTCGGGCCCAATCATTGCCTGTTCTCAGCGACATCAATTCGGATAACTTTGATCGCGCATTTGATCTCATTAGACCTGGTATGCGACTCAACAGCATTAGTATGACGCCTGATTAACCGCTCTGGTTGTACAGTGATCCAAGGCACAGTGGATGTGAAAAAACCAGTCGAGGAAGCAGAGCTCCAACACACCATGGACTTTGTGTCCCACATTCTCGTCACGCCAGCGACACCAGAGATGATCTCCACTGTCTATAAACAACTCTCGCAGGAGCTTTTGGATCCACATGGACGTGTGATGCTCGAGGACGAAATAGATGCTTTGACCGATGACGAGGAGGCAAGGATCGTGTTGCGGGAAATCAATATCCGGAAAGGCATTCATGACACGTACGGCGGTCCGCAGAATTTGGCCAAAGAAGAGGCAGGTCTCGTGGCTAACACGAAGCGAGGTCAATTGGGATTGTCGTTGGCGAATTACACAGTTTAGTATCTGCCGCTGTATGATTAGTACTGTAAGTCTAATTAGTGATTCGTACGCTTTTATACGCTCCCCGAGTACAAACGCCCTCGAACGCTGTCTTGTTGATATATTAGGGGCTCTCATATTCGGTGGGTCTGCCAGCGGCGGCAAATACGCTCTAAGAAAAGATCTAGACAGCCCGATGAGCAGGAGCAAGTCTAAGAAAAGGTCAATAACTTCGGTTGGTACTATGCCGTGGATCTCTGTGGCTCGACAGCTACTTAACTGAGGCAATAGCTACTCTGGATGACATCGCTATGCACGTTCCCGCCTTTTTCACCAGACCACTTCTCGACGACTCCGGACGCGCTCCATCGATGGCCCTGCGTACACGGAAGGGACAAGACTCGACCTGTAACGTGTAGCATTGGTGAGATAATTATGATACAGTTCCTCCACTGCCCCGTCCTTTTGTATGCTCGCCACTACTTACCTGGTCAAGGTTACTTCAAAACCGACCCTTGCAATTGAGGACCAAGATAAGTATCCAGCACAGCCGTGTGGCGGCCATCTCTTCATACAAAACGGGCGCGTCCAATAGGATCAACAGCTATGTCAAGCTCTTGTCGTTCGACACAGAGAATGTTTATTTGTGGCTACGACTTCTCTTCTACCAGGGACCCTAGGCAGGGCCCGCATCCACGCCCACATATACCAGCCGAGACAGTGACGAACGGCAAAGTCATAGGGAGTCTGTAGTAAGCCGACCATTCGTGGAAGAGCAAACGAAAGTGGTGGTGAAGAGCCTCATATAGGAGCGGGCTGTCTGCAAGTTCAGCTGAATCTGTTGTGTTTATGGAGAAAGTCCATCAGCGCTCAACGCAAAACAGGACGCCAGCCTTGTGGTCGTAGAGTCAAGCAAAGAATGGGTCAAGTGTATTTCCAAAGGGGAAGATGTTCAAGGTAACGGCCCGGCCTAGCCGGAAGGTCTTGTCAAGAACCATCATCAGCTTGGGCACTTGGAGGCTGCCTTCAACGTTAGCGTCGACCACGTTAGGAAGCGATTTACGAACGGTGCGTTGGTGGTGCTATCCATATAGATTATTTTTGACACGGATCGTAGCTGCAGCGAGTTGCGCGTCCCAGTACGGGCCTTATTAGTCCCTACTCAGGGAACATTGTGAGCCTTTATTTGACTTTGGTCCCGCTTACTTGAACAGAAATTTAATCAGGCTGTCCATGACCATCACGAACACAACCGACGTTGAGCTGTGCCCGAGATGTCACGCGTCAATCACGCTGACCTCGCCTATATTGCCCTTTGAAGGAGACTTCGCTAGAGCGTATTGCAATCCTTCGAGAACGGAATCCTCCTCCATAGAGAGCAGCTTGACCGACCCGTCCGTCGAGTTAACAACGTTGGCCCAGGAAATTCAGCGTGTCGAGTTATTGCTTAGGGCGCTGAAGACGCACCACGCCCATCTCGAGAGGCATATCCATCGAACCACACATTTCATTCAGTCCTCCCCCATCCGCCAGCTTCCTACTGAAGTCCTTGGTATCATCTTTGCCTCGGCATGTACTTCCTTTCAAGAGGACGAATACAAAACCCCGCTTTCCATTAGCCTTGTCTGCTCTAAATGGCGCGATATTTCCATTTCTACGCCTGCTTTGTGGACGAACATCTACGTTGCGCCGTACTCCAGCGCCTGTGGCGTGCCCGTCTATGAACATTTTCTCCAACGATGTGGGGGGATCCCAATTTCCGTCAAGGTGAAGATTCCTGACAAGGAGCGCCCTCACGCATATGGCGACGATAATATTCCGTATGAAGAAACGTATGACTACCATGTCGAGGTCGTGGGCGATGTTTATGCGAGCTTCGCTCAGTGGAAGCATGCCGAGTTCCATATGAAGCGAGCAGACGTTCAACTGTTGGAAGATCTTGACGGTCACTGGCTCCACCAGATGGAGCAATTGAATGCTTCTCTTCTTGAATCTCTGACCTTGGCAATAACGGATGCCCCCGGTGAGACGCTTCGCCTACCTAGCATTTTCAGTGATGCTCCATTGTTGGCCACCGTCAACTTTCTCGATTGTTGCGAGAGTCAATATTTGTTTTGGGCAGATGCCCGACTACCTTGGCGACAATTACGACGAGTTCAAACTGATGAGCACAATGCGGCGGAGCTGAGGTATCTCGATAAAGACTTCCAAGATGGAGAGAGTCGAACACTCATTCTTAACGGATCAGCTAATTTCTACCTTTTCCCCCAGATATCGTTCACACTCCATATCACCACCCTTATACTTAATTCGCAGTTCTGGACCTATGGCCTGTCTGCATTTTTTCGCAACATTTCCATTCCCACTCTCGAAGATCTCACAGTAATCTCTCGCGACCTCGAGAACAAGCTTTGGATCAACCCGCTCCTTGTGCTGCCTGGATTCCTCCAATCTTCGCGATGCAAACTGAGCACGTTCTGTCTTGTCATGCACGGCCAGCATGTTGACACTTATCCTGGGAGGACTGCGCAGCCGACGTTGGCGGACAGCCTGGTTGATGCGCTCCGTGACATGGGCCATCTCAAATACCTACAGGTCATTGAAGCTGATTTGGGGCCGCCTCTGCTCAACAAGAGACTTTTCGAGCAGCTATCTACCGATGCCCTCTTACCGGAGTTGACGTCTCTCGAATTGGTGTGGGCGGAGGATCGTCAGCCCGACAGGGAACTGCTCTCCGCGCTCTCGTCGCGCGCAGATGGTTGTCTCTCGTCCGTTGTCCTCGGCATCCGTAATGGAGGTAACCTTGTACCGGAAGTTCTGGAGTGCATGCGGGGTTTGCGACAGAGGAATGTCCAAGCTACGTGCTGGTAGTGGCCATTTCGAATATTAAGGTGTGGAGAAACACTGTACAGGCGACTGCGTATGCACTTTGGTCGTTGATGAGTTTGATTCGTGGCAGCGTCTGATTCTCCTTACAGTACTTACATGTTGAATGTGAATCAGGTACTACACTCTACTCGAATTCTACATACGTAGCCGGGTGTTTCGTCCACATGTTTATAGAGTTCGTTGCTCACTTATACCTCCCAGATTGCCATGCCGTCCTTGAGCGCACCATTCACTCTGGAGAGTGATCTCAAGGGACGACGTGTTTCTTTTGCATGAGATCTGTCCTCCACTTGATATTGAATTTGGAGCATTGTGCAATGCAGGCCGTCGATGAATCATATCAGCGTTGGATCTTGAAGGCGTTTTCGCCCTATGTACTTGCTCACTCCAGACAGAATAGATTTTGATTCTCCAGTGGTACGGAGGTCAGTTCCGCGAACACGTCAGATTGAAGGTGCTCGACCTAGATGTATGCCTATCCTTACACATATACTACATGCGGTCATACAACTATTTCTGTTGCTACCAAAGAGTTGCGCGAATACCCTGCTGTCGCAAATTTGCCATACTGTTTACCACATCGCCTCGAAGGTCACCTCCGTTCCGAATGCCGAGGACGACGGAGGATAGAGTGCCCATCCCTGCACCTCCTTGTCCACCGCGCGAAGTGAGCATGGGGATCAGAGCGTCTACTGGTTGACGCTCTTCCGCCCACACCATCTCCAGCGACGTAAGTTCTGGCAGGATATGGCCGAGGGCCATCTCCTGGAAAAGCCGTTCATTGAATAGCGGCGGTCCCGACTCAGCTTCGATGACGCGCAACGTTCGTAAGTCCTTCATGCTATGAAGTGCAACAACCAGACTGTCTGCTAGCCCGGATGCGAATACGAAGAAGCCTCTTGCATAGCTGTCGACATATCGACCGCGCATAATGACCGTGAACGTCTGAAGTGCGCATCCCGAACGCCCCAAGAACTCGGGGAGGTCGGAGAAGGGATTAGTCCACTCTGCCGGATTGAAGTATCGACGTATCTCATCTGGGTCCGGGGGTAACAACGCGAGGCTTTCGAGGGTGGGGATGGTGATGAGTTGGAAGAAGTCCGTGAGTGAACTAGTCCAGATCACGGAATCGAGCACAAGGGCAGAGACGTGCAGACTCAACGGCACGTCGAATTGCAGATGAAGATCGTGAAGGTATGGCCTGAGAACGAGTATTCGATTATTTCCGTCTGCGAATTCGTTGTTTGAATGCCTCAGATTGTCCTCGTAGGCCTGAGTACAAAACTGGCGGATATGACGCCAGGGCAATGCATTAGCAACCCAATTCAAATCCATAGTTTTGCCCTCGCAATCTAGCAGTGTGAAACTGGTCAGAAAAGGTGCTTCACCAAACAAGTCACGTTGGACAAAGTGAGTCGGACCCTCCTTCACCAATGTCAGGGACTCCAGGAGAGGGAACTCCAAGTCTGGTGGGGCAAATCTCAAGAGGTTGGTGTCCTCAGGATTCATACACAGCTCAACAACCTTCCATCGAGCACAGTTTTGGTAAACAGCTGAAACGAGGTCGATGTGATAGTCGTAAGTCTCCCCGTATGGAAAGTTCGCGTCGCAATCAAAAATCAGGGGTCGCTCCTTGTAAGGAATTTCGATCTTCACAGTGATGGGGATATCCCCGCATCGCTCGAGATAGTGCTCGTACACATTGAGGCCACCCAAATGAGGCGCGACGTATACCAGCGGGGGATGAAGATATTCTTGTCGTTCATTGAGATCACTTCTACGTTGGAATATCTTGTAGCCAACGATCGCACCAATGGTACGCAACCCGAGATTCCAGGCTTTAATCAAGAGCCATGACTGGGGAGACTTCCACGGGCATTGCGCAGGCAATGGGTCGAAGGACCGTCGAAGTGTAACATAGATATATTGAATGAACGGCGTGATGGTGGTGGCAATGAGGAAGATGCCAACCAACGAGGTAATCACGAGAACGGGAAAACCGACCATTCGGTCGAGGCTCCACGTGAAGCGCGCCAATCCAATGAAGAAGAGGACGACGGAGATTTCAAGGAAGGTAGAAATGGATGCTATTGTGGCTGGAACACCATATGAGGCCAATCCTTCGCGACGCATCTGCCGAATACTGAAAGCTTTCAGCGAGTCCAGATTGCTCGTCAGTGGATAGAGTCGAACCCACTGCTTACACAATATGCCTAATAGTGCTGCGGTCAACGCCAGTGAAAGACTGGAAAACCATAAAGCGTTGACGTGGCGGGCAGTTACATAGTCTATAGGGGAATCTGCTTCCAACGGAGGAATCATTGTGGCGTTTGGGGTCGTCCCAGGATTGATGGCCTGAATCTGCTGTGATATCTGAAGTAAAATGCGGACGGCGTCGTCCGGTTTCTTCAGCTGCAGCCACACAAATGACGCCACGGCAAAGGCGGTCACGACTGCAGAAAAGAGACCAGCCTGGTATTATTTCAATTCAGTGACATCGCCAAGCTCATCCAACACTATACTCACGAACACAAGCAATGTATCGATCTCTTCTGTCCATTTTCCGCAGGTCTTCTTGTCGTACTCCTTGAGTAGCTCGATAAGCCGGTCACAGCTCTCCTCCTGGCCGGGCCCTTGAAATTTGAAGGACATATCCTCATTCAAACGATCATATCCAGCTGCAGGCTATCAAATTGTCAGTCAGATACGGCGTGCATTTGACCTCCAGTTACCTTCAATAACTGCGAGGTCTCGTAGCTGATGGCACGATCGACTAGATGGGGGTGATACAAGTTGATAGACCAGGAAGATTGAGCCTGAGGCGTAGGCACTGGCTTCCAATTACGCATGTGTGGCGTCTGGGATCAAAGTCAAGAACACAGAGGTGAAGAGCAGCTGGACAAGTGCAGGCAGTAGGGACAGAGTAGCGCACTCTTCGTCGGGATATATCTGTATTCTAGTACTGTTAACATCTTGATGAAACAGCCCAAAGGCGATGCCAGGGCGATGCAAATGACAAGATACACGGAACGCAAGAGGATCGAAGGATCTCGTTGCCGGTCCGGCCCTAAAGACGACCTAGTATCTTTAAATAGACCTGGATGAACCTCACCTGCATGAGAAAGAACATGTAGGGGAAAGAACCTCACAAGTATGCCCAGTGCATTGAGAAACACGAATAGACAGAGCCTATCGACAATAGTACCCAAATCGTAGTACCCAGCCTGAGTAGTATTAAGCGAACCATCAATAACGGAATTCTATAGCTACGGTCCCATCTATCAAAAAGCGCACTGCAAGTCATAGTTTGGTATTCCATACCTAAACGATTGACCACACGAAGGAACCTTAACCCAAGCAAGCTTTGTCCACCGGCGAGTGCTATTCTAGATCTTCGAACTCCTTTTTGAACTGATCTTTGAGGTCCTTCTTGAACCGGTTGATGTCCGCCTGCTGCTCCATCGGCAGGTCCTTCAACATCTTCTCAGCCTCCTCCTCAAGCTCAAGCTCCTCGTCAAACTCGACAATCTTGTCCATGGGGCCCACCGTCTCCGCCATCGTCTCCAGAGCCTCAAACGTTGGGTCGGACATAAGTGTCGCCAGCCTTTCTCGGTCCAGATCGTCCTTCGTGACCTCGTCGCCCTTCTTGACCTCATCGCCCTTCTTGACCCCATCGTCCTCCTCGACCTCATCGCCCTTCTTGACCTCATCGCCCTCCTTGACCTCATCGACCACCTCGACCTCATCGTCCTCGAACTCATCGACAAAGACGGCAGGGTCAGGCTCGGTCATGACCGCGAGGTAGCGCGCCGACACCTTTTCCCAGTCCAACACGCTCCAGAACTTCTGCATCCACTTTTCCTGCCCCCACACGCCGTACCCCGCGGTCAGCCACAGGTGCTCGTGCACCGGCACACAGAAGAGCGGCCAGACGGCGGCATGGTCGTCATCTACTACCTCATACTGATCCTCCTTGTTCTTGTTGTCGGCGCTGGGGCTGACGTCCGCGTTGAGTGTGGCATCGTACGGTGTCTGAGGTTTTTGCAGGAATTTTCCGAGGACGGATTTGGGGCCCTCGATTGCGCGGATGGCTGCTGAGGTGTGGAACTCTCGTGGAGCACCGAGAGGCTTGGGATCGGAGGAAGGAGGGGGGTCAGCAGGTGGCGCGTTGTCCTGACTCCCGGATAAGGTATCGTCGACCGCTTGGAGGAGACTCGAGACCCGGTACAACCGCTCTAGTTTGAGGGGATCCATGAAGCGCAAGTTTTCCCAATTAGGCTCGACCTGGTTCTTCCGGAATTTCTCTAGTTCTTCGTAGACGACGACCGGCTCGCTATCAGCAGTGACTGACTGGTCGCTAGTCTCGACCGACGTGTTGTCAAACTCGTCATCAGATACGACTGCATCTTTCTTCATCTGCTCATCGATGTCCTCCATTCTGAGACGCCATTCGGGGTCCGCATGAACCCATGCATCGCGTTGGGCCAGCAGCCGGGGTGCTTCGTCGAACAGTTCGTCTATGTCTGGGAACTGACTCGCGACGTCCTCGGGTAACGGCTTCTCCGCGAGTAGGGACCGGAACTTTTGCACGTCAGCTGCATGGTCTTCCTCAAGACGCTGCCATTTTTCACGGGTAAGAGGTCTAGGCAGGGGGTCGGAGGGGTCGTTCATCGGGGGGCCCATATATCGACGCCCGCGGATGAGAGCGGAACCGCGACCAAAGGTGGGCACGACGGCAAGATGGCCGTCGCGGGTGGACACTAACCACACATGGCCGCCTGAGAACACACCCAGAGATGCGGCTGAAAGGGTGGATTTGAGTTGGCCGAGACTGCCATAGTCTTCCTTGATTCTGCTGAGAAGAACATGGTCCAGTTTTTCCTGGTGATTACGCGCATCACCCTCCAGTGGTTTCTACAACAAGCGTGAACTAGAATAGCGACGGCACAAGGAGGGAGCACATACCAAATTGGTCAGGAAAAAGTGGTTGTTCAGAATAAGAGTACTCCACTTGAACAGTGAGACATGATCTGGCTCTCGCACGTCCACATCCTCCGCACCGTCCTCGTCCTCCACAGCATCACGAGGCCACACAGCCGGCACGTACGCATTAGCCTCTACCAGGGAAGCAGCCCGCGCGGCGTGCAGAACAGTGTCTACTATGCTTTTGCCCTGGTATTCGGTGCCTGTGGAAAGGTTAAGCGCGCCACGATGCGAAAAAAGGGCTCACGCAAAGTCTCGTCGTTCAACCGCTCTACTAAACCACCCTGGTAGTCAACCGCGACGACCTCGAGGGCGCTGGGTGGTAAGAAGTCGCCCAGCCCCCCTTCAACTGGATACGGCAGCTGCAGGTGCACATTACGAACAAAAAGCGCGCCGTGTCGCGTAAAATAGCGCGGCGTCCGGGCGCATAGTCGGAGCATGCCAATGGCGGAGAAAGAACTTTTCGGGTTTGTTCAGGGTTTTGTTTGCCAAACCCTTCTACATCAACTCGTGTAGGGTTAGGGTTATAATTGGCATTGGATGCTGCAGCGCTGCAGTGTTAAGAAACTTCAGCCTTAAAGCGGCGATGCTAGTGCAGTCTGTTATATCTGGCAGTAAATGTCGGAAGGCAAGTTGAATGATATTTCAATGAGAAGTGTCATTTGTCACTGCTGCTGCAAGAGGTCGCAACAACTGAAAGGATGATTTGGGACTGGGGATTTAAAACTGGGTGGCGGTTGGGTAACACCCATGCTTAATGTTAATAGGGCAAGCCTGGAACCCCAAGAACCAACGACATGCTGGTTAATGAATGTCAAATTACTTGACCCAATAGTAGCAGGCCTTATGATGAGACTCAGAAAAAGCGAAGAAATACAGCAGTGAAAGTCCTCTTACTAGCTAGCAGCCGTGGCAGTAGAGTCAAGGAACTGAGGACATTCGGGGTGATTGCTGTTACGGAGGCAGGGTAAGTAGTATGCGGATTATGTCTTGTAATTGGGCAGATTGTACTTGTGGCATATATATTGGACGACGGGTCCATACGTTCGTCATTGACTTGCGGTGTAGAGACATTCGTGAAGGAAAACCTTCAGAAAGAGCATTAATCAGTTTCAACAGAAAAGCAGATGCGAAGCAGACTATATGCGGGAGGAAATATCTCTTGGTGTTCCCAGAACCGTCGGGGGGAATTGTTCGTGTGTACCACTGATGGACGATTCCGCTCACCGCCTTTCGTCATCATGCATATAGAGTGTTCCTTTCAATTCCTTCACGCTCAGATCCTGGCGAGACGATGATTCGAGAACTGGGACGAATGATCCTCCGACACTGCCATTCCGTCGAGCTCCTCCTCGGCGTCGGCGATAACATCATACCATGCACGACATCGGGCGCGGGCTGACGAGTCAGCATGGCGAAAGCCTGTGTAGCGCGTCAATCTCAAAGTCATCCGGAAGATGGGCATGGCGAGACGATGATTTGAGAACTGGGAGATTGGTATTCCGTCGAGCGCCTGCCCGGCGTCGACGATAACACGACATCGGGCGGGGCTGACGAGCCAGATATCGGAAGTCGCTCAACAGACGCCGATCCACGATAAAATGCCAGCGGTGTGATTTAAAGTCCGTGGCGAAAGCCTGTGTAACGCGTCAATGTCAAAGCCGGGAGATGGGCATGGCTAGACGATGATTTGAGAACTGGGATGAACGAACATACATGATCCTCCTCCTTGACGTCGACCAGCGCGCGCGCCTTCCTGGCATATCAGAATTCGCCCAATAGACGCCGTTCCACAACCGATGTGAATCAAAGTCCGTGTGTAGCGCGTCAATGTCAATGGGAGACAGATCCTGGATCAGACGATGGGCAGATGGACGCGGAAAGCAAAGCGCGATGCGATCATGTGGTCTTAATAACACCAATTTGGGATCCAGACAATCAGCTCGGCCATGTCGGCGTTTTCATTGAACTGGACATGTAAGGTAGAATCAGAAGGCGCTGGATGTATACGACGCCCGTTCTAATATCTGATGGGATAGCCCTTCACTGTCTCTGCATCCAGCATGTTCTATCTTTAACAATGTAGTATGTGTTAGGAGTGGATGCTGTTGAATCCAAGAGCACATTCACTGTACATTAATAACTGTAGGAACACTGCATGTAATACATATATACGATACCAATTGTAGAGCAAGTACATGACAAGATAGCGAACAAGCGGAAGGTCCTCGTCCATTCACCGTCCGTGCTGTAAAAACTAGTAAAATGTGACATGCGGGCGTTGAGATAAAAGGAACGAAATAGGGGATAGAACTAGAGCGGGAAAACAAGGATCATGAGCTAGATAACACGAGTATTAACTGCAGCTGGAGTGGTAGTGTTAGTACAAGTCGGATCAAGAAAAGAAGGGGACAGAAAGGTCATAAACTCTATGCAATCCAGTGCGCGAATGGGAGGGTGGCCAGAGCCTTTTCATCAGAAGCCTTGCATGCCCATGAACTGGCCCCCTTGCGGCGGGCCCGGACTCGGACTCGGATGGCGCATCACGCTCTGCTGCATCGCGTTCACGTTCGGCACGCCCATGCCCATATTCATCCCCATCATCTGCATCTGCATCATCGGCGTCATTTGTGGCATCTGGTACGCCAACGCATTCGGGTTCCCGAACTGCGCCTGCTGTGCTTGCGGAACGGGAGACATGCTCTGCAGAGGTGGCGAGTTCATCCCGCTGGTCGGGGACGACGGGCCAGATTGGCCTTGCATCTTTTGCATTGCTTGCAGCTGTGAGAGTAAGAAACTAGAAATAGCACGAAACATCGAAGACTTTACCTCATAGAACGCAAAGTCTTGCAGCAGAGACGTCCTGGCAGGATGGGAATGGAAGATTCTCAACATCTCTTGTCCAGCATCCGGAAGTAGCTCTTGCGTATCACGAGAATTGGTCACAGGCTTGCGCTCTTGCGTGTTGCTGCAATCAAAAAATTAGACGATAAAACATAGCCTAGGTGCGGAATACTAACTTGAGCTTGATGTGTCGTAGATTGACATTTGGAATGTCCCGGACGAAAATCCAGCGCACTTTGAAGACACCTTTCCACTTGTCGGACGCCCACACCGTGCTACTCCGTGAATAATCGACCTTCACGGGGATGAGCGTAATGATGACCAGGATACAAATAGCGACATACCGGTGTGAGCATCTCCGCCATGCCACAGAAATGACCACTGCGAGACCGTTAGCTAATGATCCGTGAATATGCAAGCATACAGTACCTAGCGTTAACGCTGAAGAATAAGTAAATGGGACCTCGCCCTGCAACTTCCTTGAATGCCTTATCGAGCCTTTTGTTTCCGGGATCAGTCGAACTCCAGATCTCGTACTTGAGTGACTTGTGCACGTCGTCCTCGGTGTAAGACTTGATGACGAAAAAGCGAGCCTGAAAACAACTGGTTAGCAACAGAACAAGGTTAGATTCAGTTGACTTACGAAAGTCGGCCTAGTGTCAAATGTTGCTGGATTGTATCCTTTAGTCGCGATCAAAGATGGGACATCGATAGGCGTATTGGCAAACGCCTGAGTAGGGGTCTGACCGGACGCAGTGCGTGCCTGCCCCGAAAGGTTGTTCGTCATAACTCCGAGGCCGGGCCGTTGCTGCTGCAAATACTGAGCGGGAAGAGGCGGTACATTGGGTACCGAGGCGCCCGAGCCGCTGGACGACTTGCTGTGGTAGCCCTGTTGTAGATTAGGATTCGACGACCGGCCCGTCACCACGCGGTCTTTCTGGTCCCAGCCAGCGCCAGTCGTCGCCTGGGCCTGCCCGCCGCCCTGCGAGTAAACGGGTGTCTTACGACCATCAGCCTCCGTTACCAGCTGCAGTTTCCCACCATTATTACCACGTCCGGCCCCGTTGTTGCTGCGCATTCCGGGAGCCTGATTAGGCGGCGGATAAGCGGGATTGAACCGCGGTGGGTGGGCACTTTGCCCGCCCGTTTGATAGTTGGGAGTATAGATCTGCGCTCCGCCATTGTTAAGTTCCAATGCGGACAGCGCGCGCTGAACATCATCGATAGCGGCGTTCCCGTTGTTGGACGCGGCCTGGTTTCGCCAGTCGTTGCTACCGTTATTTGTACCCCACGGGGAGGACCGGCCGACGGGGCTAGTTGGACCGCCATACTGTTTACCATAGTATTCCTCCTCATAGTTAGCTGGATCATCGTAGGTGTATTCTTCCTCTTCAGCAGCAGCAATGGCTTCCTGAGAGGGAGGAGGATGCACCGGCATCGGGGTTTGAAGGGTTCCAGAACGTTTCAGACCCGACGAGGCCATTTTTGGGCGCGTTGCACCAGCGCCTTGAGCACCATAGGTCAACGATACGTGGCGACGGACACCAGAGCCTGCAGGCGGCGGGGACGAGCTTGGGGCGTATGCGTTGGGATTTTCCATGGCTGCTGGTACATCTCCACCCGGAGATGCCTGGCGATTGTCTCAGTAATTATAGTAATGGATTCCAATAAAATTCACCTCTTCATCATGGGCATTGTAGCCTCCGATTTCGCGTTCCCATTCCTCTTCGTCGCCTTCATGTCCAGCAATCGCGGTGAGACTATTAAGCGTCTTTGGAGTCAAAGTTCCAGACTTGGCGCCTTGGTTTTGGAACGCTATCAGAAAAAAAACAAATATTAGACTGAGACCAGATCGTTGATGCTTAGGGAGAGCAGACGGGGACGATCACGCACCTCGATGATACCTCGTCGGCAACGACGCTTGTCGGTGCAACGAGCTCTTTTCCCCGACAGCACCGACACCGCCAACCCATTCTTCGCCGACCACCTCGTCCTCGTTCCATAGATCGGGATTCTGCCCCTCCTCGGATATGGCGTCTCTCGCAGAGCCGCGAGCCGACCTGCTCGCTGCCGAGATGGTGTGATGCCGCCTTACGCTACCCGAATTGGGCGGCGAAACTGGTTCAGGCGGCACTGGCGGAGTAGACATGGTGGTTGAGAAGATAGCTTGGCTGGCGAGACTGTTTCGATCGTGTGTGTGTGTGTATCGACGTAATGGTGATCTCAGACTTCTGATTTCTGATGCAACAAGTTACAAAGTTGTCCTTTACTTTTATTCGCACTATCATAACATGTTTCATCCTCGCCCTCTTCAGGCGTGTCTGGGCTGTGGGAAATCGAGTCACGATGACTCTGGTGTTGGTGTCTTTTTGTCAGGTCTGCAGTCACTTTCGAAAATTCTGCGGGGCACATCATGATGATCTTTCAGTCACTGCGACGTCGCTGGGCCTATAGTTACCGCGACTTGTACACGGAGGTCGTACTGACAGTCTGGCAGTGACAGTCCCAACTTCCTTCAACATGGCTAAAGAACACACCATGGTCCTTGGAGTGAATTATTTGAAAGTTGAATCATAAATGAAAGTCAACTGAGGAACAATGGCCATGTTGAATCATAACATAAGTGCTTAAGCTAGTGTCATGGATCTCCCAGACTAGCACTTAACTTTGCATGCTACTTAAAGATAGAACATGCTGGGTTGGACGCTGAGGCCTTGAGGGCTGTCTGTAAACGCGCGGCGGAATTTCTGAGAGTGACGAAAGTAGTAGGGCTCCAAAGCCCGAATCCTGAAAAGCGGTTTACGTCGAAGGTTAGGCCTAGTCCGATAACGAGAATCAAGCAACATATGGATTGAGTCGCGACTCGGAGAGGACAGCTGCATATCGCTACTATCAGTTGTCCAATAAGAGATGTATGCACCTCTTGCAGTGTTGAGGCTAAGCATAACATGTACCTCATGAGACCCTCAAATCGGAGATGTCAACTAGTGGCCTTCCCATATCCAAGTCTCGCGCCACGACTTCCCTTCACTGGGCTAGGTCGGAGGATCGTGAGTTGTCGTTTCTGAGTCAAGGCTGAGTTGAATATATGCGCCTGTATCTGCTTCATTACAGCGGGAAAGCGGAGAGAAGCATATAACGCACACATTGTGCTCCTCCTCAAGTGCATCACAAAAATCTGTGAAAGCATTAAAGGGTCGAATGGCTATGGAAGGCCATTCGACCACGTTCATGACTTTCATAGACAATAAATACAACCATTTATTCACCATGTATAGACTTCAACTGGCAATGAAAGTGAGAATAAATCATCAATTAGACGGCTATGTATGGGTGGTCAGCCCAACAAACTAAATTACCATTACCAGGCGTGCCGCCAGACCTCCAAGGGCCATCTACGCGTCGCCGGAGTACTGATTTCACGAACTAGAGCGAAGTCAGCCAATGGCGCATATACAGAGCCCGCGAGGACATACTTCGTTTAATGCGGGGGGTATAAGAGGCCCATGTCCCGTTCCTCGTAGGTGAGGAAATCGGCTAGACTAAGAGACGATGCTTCCACCATAGAGTCCGTTACACTGGACACACGAGCAAGAATACATCCAAGACCGAGACCTGCGAAGGCGTTAGAAGTGGATACACCATTACGAGGTGGTGCAACTAACCGGGGAAAATATACATGTTGTTGCCTTGTCCGGCGTACTTCACGGGATCGAAAGGCGAGCCAGAGGCAAAGAGCACATTGCCGTTGGTGTTCTCGACAGCAACCGGGAACGTGCACTCGGAGAGGCGGACCGGGTTGGACAGAGGGAAGATGATGGGGCGCGGGTTGAGAGCAGCCATGGCTTGTATCACGCTCGCGTTGAAGGCATCCTGCCGGAAAATGTCTAAATCACGATAGATCAACGATGAACGCGCTTACAGAGATGGTTGACAGACCCAACAATGCCGTGGGCTTAATATAGTCAATGATCTCGAGAAGGTTGGTCATCGGCGAGTTGAAATCTGTATATATGCGTCTCAAAACAGTCGGATAAACGCATACAGGCCACTCACACTTCTTGTGTTCCGCCAATTTGCCTCGCGCATCGAAGACGAGACCTTGAGAGTCGACGAGCCAAATGTGTTCGCGAGCCTCGTCCACCGACAATCCCTGCAAGGTGAAGAAGCTCATGAGTTGCATGCCTACACCGACACCGGCAGAGCCAGCTCAAAGAATAGAATGCGATGGCTGCTCAGAGGGCGTCCAGAGACGGCCGAGCTGATTTCAGCAAACCGCTGAGGACGACCACGCCAGTGCCCTGAATATCGTCATTGAAGACAGCATATTTGTTCCGGTAACGCTCCAGGTACTTGAAGGCGTTGTCGGTGGAGGAATCCTAATACTTAGTTAGTTTTAGAAGCGCGACATTTTGAAAAGAACAGATCGTACCTCGAACTGGATCACCAACTTGGGGGGAAGGTGACGGACATCTCGTGCTAGGCTTGTGTGAATTCGTCCATAAACGCACACATCTCTTCGTCCGGGACGCGCTTTTGACGGAGTCTGGCGGGTCATCGAGGAACTTTTAGTTGTTTCGTTCCAAGGTTGAGGCAGATGGGAATGGTCGACGATGGTGGAATACTATTCGGGCGAGTCGGACGAGATACTCGAAAGAAGGAAAATATCTCACCTAGCTCCAGCGATGTAAAGCAAAAGTTTCTTGATGGGAATAGGCATGCCAGTGATTCCGATATCGCCCAAACCGAGAATGCGGGAATCTTGGGGAAATATGTGTGGGCGAGAGCGCGGGTGTACAAAAATAATGCGTACCGTCCGTCACCACACTGATATGTGCGTCGCTGAGGTGCAGGAGATATTGCTGGAAGTCGGTCCACGCCGCCGCCTTGAAGTTGTAGCCGAATGGTGGTGAAGAGCAGGCGGGTCAAGACTCAATGGCAATGCAAGGCTTGAGCCAAACAATGCCAACGTAACTCGGCGCGTCATCCACTGCCAGATTCCCGCTATCTCTATTTTAGTTCTCTCTCTTACCACCACCATCTCAAGCTCGGATACAGTCCGGCGAGGATGGATGGCCAGCGGCGACTGCATGCGCAAATGCCACCCGGGTGCGTGTCCTTGTCTATCTCTATCCACCAACTCCAAGGTTATCCTGAACAGTGACCATGAGTGCATCCATGTCCATCGCCCCTGCCTCGCTTGCCGCTGTTAACTTTGTTCTCCGCCATCTCTGCCCGTCATTCGTCCTCTGTCGCGTAGAAGGACGGCTCGCTCAGTTTCCTCTCCCTGCTCGCATCGCGAAGGGCGTGTCGAAGGCAAAGAACGACGACAAGGGTCGGATGGACCACCAGGAGGACGGCAAGAGGACACATGAGGCGGTACGTCTCTTTTCCTGCTCCCATTTTTGCATTTTTTGACGCATATATTCGCCTTTTGCTACGCAGTCGTCCTCCTCCATGCCAATCCCAATCGAGGTCGGCGCTCGCCCCGCTCATTCGACTGCAATTTCCACACGTGTCGCGCACTCTGTCAACGGCGACAACAACGACCATGGCAACGTCCTATCGTGATAAGTAGACTCTA
The DNA here is from genome assembly GCA_015501595.1 of Hymenopellis radicata. Classification (NCBI taxonomy): domain Eukaryota; kingdom Fungi; phylum Basidiomycota; class Agaricomycetes; order Agaricales; family Physalacriaceae; genus Hymenopellis; species Hymenopellis radicata. Next base: position 122,080 of record JADNRX010000050.1, on the reverse strand, counting down.
CCTCCACATAATCTCAGCTGCCTGCTCTCGCGCACTGTGGAGCCTTAGACCACCATCGGCGCAGCAATGATGTACATCCATCGTCAAGCTCCAGAACAGTCGTTAGGATGGAGTCAAGTATGAGTGAATATATCGCCGTCTGCTTGGAAAGCGAAGAGAAGCATATAACGCACGCGTTGTGCTCCTTCTCAAGTTGCCGCCTCCAAGCAACATGGCGAATGATCTCGTCGGCGACCGGAAAATGTGCGGCCGACGTCGGTAGATGACGGGAAAAGACGAAGCAGGTCCTGGTTTGTAGAAGAAGTGCCACGCGACGCCCTGTCCGGCAACTCGTGTCACGTTACCGCTGCTGCCTGCCATCATGGCTGGACCTAAAGCATCTATATTGCGTTCTCAAAGGCATGGTACTATACTATACTATGTTGACGGCGAGCAATATTGACCATCCTAGACATTTCTGTTCTGATGCCCCATTCCAGTGGGCAGGAACTCTTCTACAACCCAATTCGCACATCTTGGAACTCCGGATCTGTGCCGTGACTTGATCTTTCCTTCTCCTGCTTTCGGTTTCATTCTGAGCTGTGCCATTGGGACGTGTTGCTATTGAGAGAGTGGGTCTTTTATTGAAGACATCGCCATCCATTGAGCACCTGGACTGCGGAGACCGTCGGGGACGCAGATGCTTTATCCTTCCTCTCTCAGAACAATGACTTCCTTCCGGCTGGACTAACCAAGAAGCCATGCGCCGGTGTATACATATGCCGTATTCGATTATCGATGTGTGGTGTATCATTTCGCTGTACTTTTAGATCTAAAGTAGTGGATAAATATCACCCAGTCAAATGCCTTATCCATATCGACGAAATCCAGCGCGCGTCTACCGAGTCCTTCCTCCCAGTCATCGTCACCTCGTCTGGAAGCAACGTCCGCCGATCCACACTGACCGCCGAATGCACCACGCGCTCCCCGTCCCCGTCAGTCGACTTGAGCACCACCACAGGCGTGTACGACCGTGACGACCCCTTGATCCACAGCGAGTGCGTTTCAAGCGCTGCGCGCATATCGGCGGGTATCTGGGAGAGGCTGAACCGCACGAGGAAACGGCAGTCGTAAAGGTAGTCAAAGACGAGGGGGCGCGCGTTGGGCGTGGACTTGGCGAGGCACTCGCGAATCCGAGTCGTCACGTCCACGATAGTGGGGTTGTCCGCCTCCGACATCGCGGACGTGGGTCGCTGGCGACTGGCCAGCCAACCATACACAGGCTTCTCATAACGCGACGTCCGCGTATTCGCCTCGGACAAATTTTTGAAATTCTTGTCCCGCAAAACGACGGGTGTCCAGAGAACACCGGACCCAGCGATGAATCTAGTCGATGTCGGGGAGGTGTTCAAGAGGTTCGTCTCGATTATGCGAAGGGAATCGCTGCGGCGTTTGCTCATCGAGCGGAGGGAGCCCCAGGGGTAGGGCGACACGTAGCGGAGGATGCGGGTGATGACATGTGTTCTAAGCTGTTCGGGGACTCTCCTGAACGTCTCTCCGCTCATGAGAAATGTGCCCACTATAGGTGACGAGGTTTTGCACCGTTGAATCCAGGAATCGACTGTAGGGAGATGTCAACGCGTGAATGGAGGAAAAGGAGAGTATTTGACCTTCAGAGTCAATGCGGGCTGCTTGCGCGCCGAGCTCCCTGACTGCTTCGCGAAAATCCGACTGGCCTTTTGGAAGAGTTTCCCGTATCCGTCGTAAATCGACAGAGAAGGTCCCGGGGAGGTTGGTCTGTTTTACAAACTCCTGCAAAAGAGACTGATGAGCTGAATGTGCAAAGCGGAGTTGCATAAAATTTACACCAACGTCAACAGTCTTTGTATTAGACGCTAGGTAGTCACGAATGGAGTTGCGGAGGGTGTATGATGGTACAAAGTTGGTTGGGTCAACAACATACTCTAGTTTGTTGTGATCACAGGTTGCCAGCAGTCTGTCCTGAGAGAAAATAAGCAAATGGTAAACCATACATGATACTACACACCTTGGAAAACCCAAGGAGCGGCCGTATGATCCAGCTGTTCATACCGTCCAATCCCGTCCACCCCAGTGAACCATATTTTTCACTGATGCCCATACCCCATCGTCGAACTGGTTTCATCCCCGCCGCGCCATAGGCCGTCGTGTTTTTCAGCAGTCGGATAAGTGAGGTTTCGACTTGGTCGTCCATGTGGTGTCCCAATGCAATGATTCTGCACCCAGTGTCGCGCATGCCCGCCGACAAAAGCTGGTACCGCGCAAGACGAGACATATTCTCGGCAGCAGTGACGGGGTAGTCGGGGAAATCGTTCGTGTTCCAAGAAATGGATTTGTTGATGTGCTGCACGCCCATGCCCGCCGCCCCGCGGGCTGCGCCGTCCGCCATGGCCTTGGACGCGGGCTGGAGGTTGTGGTTAATGGACAGCGAAACGACGCGTCCGGGCTCTGCTTCCGAATGCTCCTCGATGTGCCGTTTTATCATAAACAAAAGACAAGTCGAATCCGGTCCTCCCGAGTTGGACACCGCTGGAATGACAGTTGGACGTTATTGGCTGGCAAGCAAATCGCAAAAAAGCTCACCCAGAGAGTGCCGCCATCCCGTAGGAGGCTCGCACTTTAAAAAGGCAGTCGAGAATTCGTGCGATGTTATGGGCAATGCAGTTTTCGCGTATGTATAGGCATGCCTTTGCATCGAACGAATCACGGAGATGGTGGTCTTGACATAAAGTCGATTGCTTACGTACTCCTAGTCTGGACTGCAACCAAATGTGGTCGGGAGGACCGGGATCCCGCCTGGACCGCGCATATATCGATTCGGAGTCTTTCAGAGTAAATAGTAAGTACTACAGCTGCCAGCACGTAGTGGTCGCATGAATTCCAACTGTGGCCAACCAAGCACCATGTGGTTCGAAAGCGTCCAAGTAGGTGCAACAAGACGCGACGATAACATAAAAATCATATATTCTTTGACGACAATGTAAGCTGTGACAAATTCACAAGCACTTCCTCTGGCACAGATAAGAATCATTTGGCCACTGCGACCTACGTGCCAAAGACTGTGTAGCAGGTACTGCGATTTCCGCAAGAGGTTAACAAACGCAACGAATACTGTCGAAGGCTCGGTGATCATTGGCATAAGACTCAAGAGCTGGGAAATACTGTAGGGCAGTAGTAGGACGTGTTCCATATATATGATACTGGTAAGAACCAAACATTGATTTATTCCAAGAAAGTTGTAGCCCCTTGATGAATGAAGGTGTCTTGTAGACATGGGCGTCATGCAACGAGAATGAAACGAAAGTATTTTGCAAGCAGGAGAACAAGTCACGCCACAGATCCGGAGTTCCGAGATGTGAGAATTGGGTTCTACGCGGTAGGCTCTCCGACTATAAAGTACATGCGGCCGACGTTGACAGAAGAACGACTTTATTCCAAGAAGTCTATGCAGTCATCCATCTAGAGAATTCTACGTAAACTTGAAACTGTGACTCTCCATCTGCGCGAAACGGTCAGCACTAAGTAGAACCCCAATAGTGATCAAGGTAAACTCACGGTTATATCTCCTCCGCGATAACTACCTCTCTTCTTCTTGTTCTTCTCCTTCCTGAACCCAGCGCCCCTCGTCACAATAAGATCGGCATGTGCTCTCGCGCCATAATCATTTTTCGGCCCCGTCTATAATCACATTCGTAAGCCAGGCATAAATCAAGGACAGAATACGTTATCACCTTACTCTCATATCGATTGTCTTTTATCAATTCCGCGGGCACCTGCTCCACCTTTATCCTCTGGAACGGCGTGTTCGTCTTCCTGCCCGATCGTTTCTGGCCACGCTCTTGTTCGACCGCCGGTTGGGGAACCTCAATGTCTGCCTTGGCCGTTACAACAGCTGCCCCGCTTTCGGAGGTTCGCCGCTTTTTGGTGACCTTGGCCGCAGGAGCGGATGACGCGTCGGAGGAGTCTGAGTCGGAATCAGACGAGGAGATAGATGAGGAAGACGAGGCGGCCTTGGCAGCTTTGGTAGCCTTTGCTTTTGCGGCGGATATCGTTGCTTTCTTCGCAGGTACCGTGTCTTCGTCTGAGCTGTCTGTGGAGGGATAAAAGCGATTAACACGATGTTGGTCAAACATATGGACCAAGATTTACCATCACTTGAGCTTGAAGATCCGGATGATAACGTTTTGCTTGAACTACGTTTAGAAGGCACCTTCTTGCTGCTGGCTTCTGGAAAAAATGAGAGTAATAACTGATACAGCAGCATGGTACGAACCTGACTCTGATGAGTCGGAATCCGAAGAGTCATCTGAGGAATCGTCTGTAAAAGATTAATGAAAGCTCAAGGACATTATATATGCGTACATACCACTGGATTCGGGACTTGTCTCCTTCTTGACTTTGGGCTTTGGCTTCTCTTCTTCTGTGGGAAGAGTTCAGCGCGGAATACCACAGTAAGATTGGTCCTACCGCTCTCGGAATCCGAATCTGAATCCGAAGAGGACGATGACGATGACGAGGCCTTTTTCTCTAAACTACGCGTCAGCTTTGATGCCGCGTTTCAAACTAGTAGTATCACCTTTCTTGAACTTTGCAACAGCCTTCGGTGTGTCCGTGGATGACGAGTCTGAAGGATATTAATGACGCGTGACAGAAACGAGGACATGCATTACCGGACGAATCGGAGTCAGAGTCGGAGTCGGAGCTGGATGGAGGTTGGGCAAGCGTCTTGGCTTTCACATCTTTCGATTTTGTGGATGCGACTTTGGCTGCGGTGGGTGCAGAAGGAGACGGTTTGGTGGCGGGTTTCTTTTTGGACTTGGCAGCGTCACTATCAGAGGAAGAGTCCGACGAGTCGTCCGAATCATCGTCGGAAGAGGTGTCATCCGATGCTACACGCCAAAGGCATCAAGTTGGGGAGATCATGAAAAGGAGGAATGAACTGACAATCGGAATCAGAGTCGCTCGACGATGAGGCTGGACGAAGAAGAAAGTGTAAGAGCAACTCGGTCAAATTTGGAGCGAAAACATACAATCATCTGAGTCTGAATCCGAGCTACGGAATGAATGAGTTGAGAGGTGCAGTCTGTAGAATAAGGCGTACCTCGTTTTTGCCCCCCATTGCTTGATAATATCCTCCAAGCCTGGTCCATCAGCCTTTATGCCATCTTTGAGCACAATTTGTTCTCTAACGGCCTTCTTCAACGCATCGGCTGCTTTGCTATGCGAATGCTTGTGCAGAAACGCGTGGATTAAGGTGTAAGTCTCTAAACAGAAACGTTAGATCCAACGTTTGCGGTCATTGCTTGACTTACTAGCGAGATGGGGGTCCATTTCGGAAAAGGGACGAATCAATGACGGAGGGAAAGCGCAAGATGATTCCATTGCAAATTTGCGAAATTTCTTGATCTCGCCCACGTGTCCGGCCCGTGCGGCATTTTGTCCATTGTCGCGATTAGATACACTCACGCAGCACAAACAGTATTCATCCGACCTTAGCTCAGTTGGAAGAGCGCAAGACTGTAACGGTTACCTGTCATCTTGATGTCGCCTGTTCGAACCAGGCAGGTCGGAGTTTCCAGGCACCTCACCTCTTTTTGAATTCGAAACTTACAATGCCCGAATTTCGAAACTGTGGCGCAGTGCGCGCACTCTGATTCTCTGAACTCAGCACTGCATATACCCTTGATGTCTGTGCTTTACTCCTCCTACCGTTTGGAACGTTTCAGGAATCAGGACACCACACTTGACTGCGCCACACTCCGACCCAGACTCACAGTTTATCACATGATATGCTTAAACCCCATCCAAGCGTCGCTCTAGATCTTGGTTTAAAACCGGTTTTGAACCAGTTCCTTGTCTACCCAAAGGCCGTCTGTATTGAAACAAACGATTTCTGTGCAACCCTATTCAATAATCTCAAGAAGGGAACATCGTACTCGAACACTGATAGGAAGAAGCCTTCTTCCTTGTGAGCAAGTACAAAAGAGTAAAGAATTCTAACTTTCACAACACAGCTACTACTTAGTAGTGCATCTGCCATCATTTACTACCAGACAGATGCACGAATACCGTCCCATCTAAGATCCTTCATGTACTCCAAAACTGCACGCGGAAGTTCGCCTCCATTTCGGACACCCAGCACGGCGGAAGACAACCTCGCTTTGTTTTCTGCATCAACGCCGTCTGAGTCGTCGACGCGTGAAGCAAGCATAGAAATTACGTTCTCTTTGGGCACATGGTCTTCTGCCCAGACAAGCTCCAGCGACGTGAGCCTGGGCAGAAGCGCGCGTCCCGCCGAAATCCCTTCAATGAACTCCCCAGTAAGGATGGCCGGTCCCGAAACGGGTTCAATGACACGGAGGCTCTTCAAGTAATGCATTGCCTTACACGCCTCGAGAAGAGCGTCGGCGAAAATGATGCGAACGGGCTGTGGTCGATAGCCGTTCATGATGAAGCTGAATGAATCAAGGAAACAGTTCGAGTTTTCCAAGAAGGTGGGTACTGCGCCTAAGACATTTCGCACCCACTCGAGCTCCAGCGTGGCAGCCTTTATATTGAACGCGCCGGCGGGGTCAGGGGAGATGATTATAAGACCCTTAAGATACGGAATGGTTACTTGCTTGAAAATGGATACCAAACCAGCAGTCCAACCAGCCGGATCGGGATGAAGGACGAGGTTCGTAATCTGGCGAAGCGAGATGCTGGATGTAATGGAGGGGTGCAAACCGCACAATACGAGAGTCGAACCTTCGTCGCGGAAACAATGCGATGACTCGAGGTCAAGTAGGTAGGACAGATCTCCTCTGTTGGTGCGTATATTGAGGAGCCCCTCAGGCAACCCGCAATCCTCCCACACCAGCCGTCCCGAGTCGATGGTTTCAGAAGAGTCCAACAACACAAGGCTGGACAAGACTGGGGCATGGTATGATAGCGCCGCTGGGAGCGCTACACTGTCCAGATTACCTTTCAGCCCCAATGTGAGGGCCTCTAGTATAGGAAAACGGGAATACCGCGTTAAGATGTCGAAGTCCTTGCAACCAACATAAAGCTCGAGAACTCTCCACTGTTCCGACGTGTGGGAGAGATAGCTCATGAACAAGTGATAATGCAGTACCTCATAGGTAAAAGGATCGTTGCACTCAGGGGGTGACAGGAGTGGTAAATCGATTTTTATGGAAATCGGGAGTTTCCCGCATTGCCGAAGGTAGTACTCGAAGATGTCCCGGCCATGAAGACTCGAGCCCACGTAGACGTGAGACCATAACGTTGGGGTGGACAACGTGATAGCCCGCCACTTGGAGCAAACGAGACTGATATTGAGCGGTGTTTTGTAATCCGCAGGTTCGAAAGATGTGCAGGCGGCGGCAAAGATGAGACTAAGAATCTCAGTGGGGAACTGGCGGATTGGGGAGGGTTTAACGTATGCGTCGCTTCGCTGGATATGCTTATCCAGATATGTATGATGCTTTTTGAGAGTTGCGAGGAGGGCTTCGACACGTAGGATTTCAGTCGCCAGATCGCTGATCTCTGTGGTGGGGGCAGAAAGCATGCTTTCGATGACGGAAACGTCACTCTGGGAGGATTGAGATAGGCTCTGTCGCCGGTCGCACCGAATGGGAGGGAATATGATGTTAACGGCATGAAGCTGTGACATTTTGGGCAAAGTTCGACGCTGGTGGCGTTTGGGTTGAGGGACATGAGAACCTAAAAACAAGTTGATATCATTGTGACTGATGCGCAGACTAGTATGGAGACCGACGTACAAAGTGGAAAACGCGTCGAAACGTACTAAGAAAGCGCAATTACTGCTTGTCTGAGGTCGGGATGGTGAAAATTTCAAGCTCTTAATCAGCTCACTGGTCGAGGTACTGTTCGTTGTATCGAAGAATATGCAAGAGTAATACGTCTGGTCTGGTCCTGGTGGTCGGAAGTCAAGTTACAAGTTCCAACTCCGACATCGATCATAAACCAACAGTACATAATTCGCACAATTACTTTACAATTCATCGTGTCTTCCTTCTGCTGCATTTCCGTCCGTCCTCAACCCAGGAATAAAAAGCGCATGCGAAGTACCCCCAATCTTCGGGTCAGCGATTGATGCTACAATGCTGAATGATCCTCCACTGGAAGGAGACTTCGGCAAAGTATAGTCAATCACATACAACGATGGCTGAATATCGTCCCAAGGCGGGACAATAGTACGCGACGAAGGATCATCGTCCGTCAATACCAACAACACTTTGTCCTTCTCGCCCGACATAACGTCGATGGCATTCGCCTTCCCACCGCTCGTCGGGGTGTGCCAGTATGTGATCTCTGCACTATCGGGCGACAGTGGTGCAATGAGACCCGAGGAGGTTAAAGGGAAGGCTGCAAGCCAGCCACGGGTGGCTGGAGTCGCACCCCGGGTAGTTGTGAATAGTGTTGTCGCCGAAGGCGAGAGCATGAGGGTATCACCACGATACGAGGCATGGCCTACGGCGACATTGGGAGACGACGGGGACGTCGGTAGCGGGTAAAGAGTATGCGTGCTGAGAAGCTCGAGCGACGAAAGCAAGTACGTCAAGAGCGTGTTGTCGTGCTCTGTAACGACATACAACACCTGCCCGTTTGGATGCACCTTTAAATGCCGCGGTCCACTGCCTTCAGGTGTTTTCAAGACCTTCTCTTCGGCAAGAAGACCTGTAACTGGATCCACAATATATATGTGAACGGCATCTGTCCCCAAAACGGGAACATAAGCCCTCGTCAGGTCTCCCGCACTAAATTCAATGGCATGACTCCCGGTCCTGAGCGCGACGCGCGTCTTATCCGCTGTTTCCAGCTCATCCTCCGGTACGAACAGAAATTGTTGCTCCTTGACCGGCTCCGGGAACGGCAGCCGATGTACCTCTCCTGTAGGGCCACCCGCACTGTACATCCAGTTGTCTCGGATCGTTATGTACGAAGATGTCGCTGTTATGGGGGCCGCACCGAGATGTTGAAGTGTGGGGAGTGAGAAGGCATGAAGTGACGGTGGGAGACTCCAAGTGGTGGCATATACAGTGTCTTTGTCGGGTGAAATATGAAGGTACTGGTGTGGACCAAACGCGGGGATGGAGCGCACAAGACGAATTGACGCTTTAGATGGCGAATTTGTCTTGGGTGAAGGGAGAGTAAGAGCCAGAAGCCAGAGAGAAAGCGATGTAAAAGATCCGGACAGGATTAAGAGCTCCATTTCTGCAGGTGAAGCAGAGTTAGTACGCGCTGAGAAGCTGCAATTACTTTGAAGATGGCGGTACGGATGGAAGTGGATCGGGCGGAAAATCTTTGCTCCGCCTCAGTAACGCCTGCTCTGGCAGTAAGTTCTCACCAAACGCGGTTGGTCGATTGCAAAATTCGTATATGTACAAAATCTAAGATACAGTGTTTTACTATATACCATGTCCAGTTCTGAAGTAAAGAGCGACATAAGGAACGACATCTAACATTCGCCTAAGAAACTGTTCTTGGGGAACGGCTGCTTGTAATCATCAACCCAAGTCGTCAGATTCGGATTTGTGTAGGCTTCGATGTATCTGGAATAAGCAAGCTGGTTATTGATAAGTGAAGTCATAAACAGTCGAAGACGGCGTACTCTTTGATATACGCTTCCGTAGGAAACTCGTCCGGGTTGCAACCAACATTGATCTCGCCTTTCTTCTGGTACACACGGATATAGTCGATGCTCATGATTGTCGGGAAAACCAAGTTCTCCAGGTCAACAGCACCGAAATTGAGCGACATGCCCAGATTGGCGATGATGTACTGACATGGCAAGCATCAGCCAGTGGACCGTACAGAAAAAATCCTATAACGAACCATGGGCTCCTGGGGAATTGGTCGGGCAGAGATCTCGACACGGCTGTCTGCTGCAGTACCAGGTCCACGTTGAAGCCAAGCCGGTTTGCCATCATTGAGCCATAAGATGTACTATCAAAAATATCAGGACGCAAGAAACAGAGCCGGGGCAATAGACATACACCGTCGTCATAACCTAACAGGTAGAACATGAGTCGGAGTAAACTGATATGTCCCAAGAAAACTCACCAGGTCTATATTCAAATCCGTAGATAGAGAAACACGCGCTTTCTAGTTCATAGCACTCTTGGTCTGTAAACAATGCGAGTCACAGAGAAAGCTCTCCAGAAGTGAACAGCATACTGGTAATCGAGACACCGGATGTCGCCTGTTGGAATGCACCACCTTTATATGAATTCAGATGTGTTACGTCGTCATCGTAAATGACCAAGTTCGCCGACGTGTTGAACCACTCGTAGGCATAGTTGAACGGCTAAGAAAATTGGATATCTGTAAGCGGCCTTTCAGATACTAGTTGAAGACCATCACGCACCGCCCATTGACAAGACTGAGATACCTCGCCTTCTCCATTAGCGACCTGCGCCTCAAAAATATCAATCTCAGGCGCCGCCCGCCCAACGTATGTGCCATCGGAGTGCATGGGACCTGGATGGGACTCTCCTGGACAAGTACAGCGCGAGAGTTTCTGCCCAGGGAGGAAAGACAGTGCACCATCATACCCGGCATCACCGTCAAACGTGGCCATCTCAGGCTGTCCGTCGATAGTCTGGTTCTTCACAGTACCCACATCGCATGCATCATACGTATACGGCCACTGACAGAATCTTTCAGCTCGTGAATCTAAAGTGAACGAGGCTCCTTACCATTCCCTCCAAGCTGGCACCGAATCCAGCTCGACCCAAATTGCCCATAGTCCATACGGCAGGCCACAATCCGACGATGTTGTTGGCTCCAGGAAGAGTTACCGCGACCTCAATCAAACCGCCGGTGAAGCAGAACTTGTTCCACGTAGAGAACATCCCGCCTTTGTAGTCGAGATCATGAATCGCCTGTTCTGAGAGCGTGATTCGGAGGGAGCCGCCTGCTGTTGTGATGGCCGACGGATCATACCATTCCATGTTGTTCGTCTACATCTAACGCGTTAGTATTAGTGTAGCGAACATGGGAAGTACATACACCCCAGTAATGCAGGTCAACTGCTTCCCAATATGGATCTTCTCCCGGGTAGAACGTCCTCCCGTCAGTATTGAACTCGTCGCTGAACACAAGCTGCATCTCGTCGCCACTCTCATAAGCAACTGTCGTGTACGCGCTCTCTGGTGTGTCCATGTCAATTAAACCCCAGTTTCCAATGCTAGGAACCTGATGACGGGATGCATCGGTGAATGGAAACGAACGAAGGGGATTAATCTTACTTGTCCCGTGCTATTGATTCCTCCTAGGTTGAACCCGCCATTCTTGGACGGCGTGTTTAAGTGGATATAGGTAATGATCGGGTATCCCGCGCTATGAAAATCAACATGGACGGTTAAGCGAACGGTGGCAGCGACTCACAAGAGGGTAATGAGTCCTGCGGCGAGGATAACCATGCAGCCAAGGTTGGCGAGCCCTCTGGTTGTGAAGATTGTGCCCCCATTATCATATTTTTTGTCGCGACGGGGGTCGGGATTATGAAGGTAGTCGTCGGGCTCTGTTTCGCTCATATGTATGCTCGCACCCCAGGACGCCGGGTCAGGCGAAAGGGAAAACTGGAAGCTACCTTGTAAGCGAACGTTGACGTTCCTCAGCTCTAGTAACGACGAACCTTGTCCGAAATGGAAGGCGCAAGATGGCTGCTTCTGCTGTCATTTAATGGACGGTTTCCAGGCAGGAGGCTTGTTGTAGAAGATGGAGACGGGCTTGCGGGCCAACGGCGTTGAACTGACGACGCCATGGTGGTTGAACGAAAGTGGGTGACGAGCGTTGGGGAGAGAAATACAGTGCTCAAGAGGCTAAGAACTCGTAAGACCTTGGAGCACGCCAACTAACTCTGCCAAGAGCTCGGCGGGTACAACCAAGAGAAGTCTGGCTATCATGATACTAATTGCAAGAGAATATCGTGTTGATAAGAACGGCTTGAAGAATAGAGAAGCGGATGATAAGTCATTGTTACTATTGAGGTATTTTGTTGCGCTGGACGCGATGAAGAACATATAATCCAGCAGATGAAAGTTAGTGGACGAGAGAGGAGAGGTTGGCTCCGGCGGCCGGCATTTCGAAATCCGCGTGGTCAACCTCCTTTTGGACCATCCGCTCTCTTGGTCTACGTCGTAACCATCAACCAAAACATCAAACGAACAACATGTCAACATCCGGTCTTCTTCCTGTGTTCCCGCCAGTGCCCGCCCGAAAAGCGGAAGAGAAAGAGTCACGATTACCAAACAAGCACTGCACTCTCTTGATCGCTCGAGGGTAGGAGTTCGGGACTTACTACTGTTAGAGTCCGTGACCACTGCGCCACTAACCAGTGGTCACGGACTCCAACAACTACGAGGACATGTCCCTCGATGCCTAGTTAGACTAAGACGTCTGCAGTTCCGGTGCACCTGTGGTAGAAGTATATGGTAAACCTTTCAGGAAACAGAATGGTCAAGAAGTACTACAACAGGTATAGTAGTAATCCTCTAGATTGATACACTTACATTTATCTTATTCTTCTTCATAGATGGCTTACATGACCTTGGCCCTTCTTACTGCTTCACAGCAGCCCTTGCTCTCTCTGCACGCCGCCTATTCTTCACAAGGTAATCATCCCCAACGGCATACTCCGTTCCCGCCAGCTTCTCCGCGAACTGCACCACAGTCGTCGCGTAGTACAGCGCCTTCTTCTCCTGTCTTACTCCCAGCGCCATCTCAGCCGCGTTTCCCAACGACATCACAACCTCCATCCGCACATCCCGCAGACACGCTTTCCACTTCCCTGTCTCCGCGGTGGCGTCATCGAACGCCACCAATGCTGCTGCAAGCTCAGCCGCGCTGTAATACGCGAACCCGGCAAAATCTGGCTCCCTGTCCTTCTTGTACCTCGTATGCCCCGCCTCTCTGCGCTCCGTCGTACGAGCCTTCGCCAATAACAAGAACCGCCGAATATTGTCTTCACTCAAGATGGATTTGACCTCCGCTAACGTCGTGCCAGATACGCCGACTGGGAGCTTCTTCGGCGGAGCCGCCAATTTGCCGCGCTGATGGAGAATCTTCAAGAGCCGGACGAGAACTGTCGGTCCCAGAATGCCTTCCGGCGCGATCTGATTTGGGGCATCGAACTGCTCTTGAGTACCTTGTGCGGATAAAGGCATGCGGAAGACTTCAAAGTTGTGATCGAGGTAGTCATATTGGTCGCTTTCCTGGCGGATGGCGTTCATGGGGAAGAGCTTCTGGGATGCCGACGAGCCAATATGAAGGAAGGAGAGGAGGGTGTCATCGGAGAGCTCAGAGGGGACGATCACAGTGAGTGCAGCGACGATACGAAGCATGGCGGCGCGGCTATTGCCTCTGTGCTGGAAGATGTCGAGGAATTCTTCTAGCTCGTATGAAACTTGAGCGAGGTACTTGGTCTTGGTGGCATAGAAGTTTCTGAAATGGAAAATTAGTAAGAACAAATTGTGGGTAAAAGCTATATGTACCTTTTGATGGTCTGCCATTTCTCTTGCTCTAGATTCAACCAAGCGATAATGAGCGTGCTGATTGTTGTGGAGCGGGAGAGGAAAAGAAGCAGTGCCTCCTTCAACGCCTCTCGGTCTTCTTGATACTCCTTCCCTAATCCTTCAGCACTAAGATCTACTTCAATCCCGTTGACGACATATATCGTGCCTCCCAAAAGCATCGATAACGACTCGGAGGTTAGCGACACAACGTCCGATTCAGGGTACCAGTCTGGCCTCACAAATGAGAGGCACTCCATAAGCAGGTCGATCAACTCAGAGTCGTGCTTGAGTACATCCGTTTTGAAGCGCTGTGAGGGAGGATTGCGTCTGCACAAGAGCGCGTGGATGACGCGAGCGGCGTTCTCCTGGCCCATGGCATAGTATCGTGGTGCATAGCGCGCTGCGTCCGATGGGATACCTTCATCAACGTTAGGTGGAATGATAAGCGCTAAGAAAACAGGGACCTCACCCCATGTCTATTGAATCCAAAGAAGCTTTGAAACGTTGTTTCCGGGTCATTCATCTGGTCGATGAAGAATGAGGGTCCCGAAAGGATGTATCGGCACGCGGCAATCATCAACTCGGATGTCTGGTCAACGCTGAGAAACTCGGCGAGGTAGCCATCGCCGGCGAAAGCGCGTAGACAGATAACGGCGACGTGTCTCGGGATGCATAACGCGTCTGAATCTGCTTTCTATCACCATTATGAGCCCTGGGCATCTAGCTTCGGATATACATACCTCCATACACAGCCTCACTCCGCCGTATTCGACAAATTGCTTCGTAAGAGCTAGCCTCTCCACCTTGTTCCCTAAACCAAGAAAGGTACCCAGTCCATTCAACGCGTTGACTGTGTTATACACGACATCTTCATTTGCCCTCGTATCCTTGGCGATCTCCAGAAAAGTCTTTACAATCCCAGCCTCGTATGCCGCTTTGGAGAAATAGTCAAAGCCGGACGCCATAGAGGACATCATTTTACGATCGCGTGCCTGTCGAAATCGGCTGTCGAGGTTGTTCTAATGAGTGGGACATTGAAGTACATCGTCGTGAAGTAACCCAGTAGGACTTACGAGATAAACAAACCGAAGCGTTAGATCTGCATCGGGTTCTGTAAGTTTCCCAAAAAGCTCAGACAAAGCAGATTTAATGGCGCCGGGCCCAGCGCCAAGCACGGCTGCTTGGTTTTCAACGGTGATCTTCATGAGGGGAAGAGACAAAACGGAATTTGACCTGAGGACTGATCGATCAAATAATACGTCTTATAACAGCTGGCGCGCGCGTCCAGACCCAAGTATCGTCAAAATGCAGGTTGTGTTTACTGTCAAGTAGTAAAGTCTACTAATAGATAAGAGCTTTTTTTTTTTACCAAAGGCTGCTTTCGATGCCCCTTTCTCTAAGCCGCCGCATACAATTCAACACGTCTGCTCCAACTTCCTTCACAAGTACAGGTTCAGAACCACGACGAACCCCCAGCACAACGGAGGATAGCTTCGAGCTCGAATCCAACAAGGAGATAAGACTATCCGGAGGCTCTCGATCATCCGCCCAAACCAACTCCAGCGATTTTAGATCCAACATGACAGGGATCGTCAAGAGCTCGTCTTGAAGGAGGGAGGGCCCGCAACCAGGCGGAGCTTCCACAATACGGAGGACTTCCAATTCCGAACAGGCGCGCACCATTTTGACAAGCCCACGCGCCAGCGAGGGATCATCGATGTCCCCGTAGTATAGCCCATCCATGCCGAAATCAAAGGAACTGAGGGCGCATTTTGAGCGCATCACCATCCTAACAGTTGCGTCCAACGCATCCCTCCAGGTCTCAAGGCTCTGCGAGTCATCTATGTTCTGCTCAACGAGATAGGACGCTGCTTCGTTCGCGTCAGGACAAACGAGCCTAAGATCTCGCAGCGTGGGGATGGATACACAGTCAAGGAAACTCGAAAGCCCAGCCGACCAAATTCCAGGTGCGAGGACTAGGGAGTTTATTCCTAGCGAAATAACGCGGTGAATCTCCTGGCAGTATTCGGGAACTGGACTCCGAATCACCAGTGCCGCTTCCCTTCCAGCAGGAAAATCATGAAAAGTATCAAGGACATTGAGGTCGGTCGTAATTTCCTGGAACTGTCCCCAAGGCAGAGCGCCGGGTGTCCATACATCCCTATCACACTCTGGCTTGAACTCGCCTGCAAGGAGAGTAAACGAGGCGAGGCGAGGCGCGCGGAGGAACACGTCTGGGGTACACCGTCGCGTGGTCTGACCAATGGCCATTTCAGCGTAAGCGACTCGAGTTGGGCGAGGGTATCACCCGAATCCAACAATCGCTCAAAATTATTGAACAAGACCATGTGGATCTCGGCAACCTTCCATCGAGCAGAGGTCGAGCACAGAGTGGCCAAGCGGCCGAGGTAGGCGTCAGTTCCCCAATGGACATCCGTAAAGGCGTCTATGATTTTCACGAATAATGGAAGGCCATCCGCCATTAGCAGATAATGCTCCAATAGGTCGAGGGAGGATGGGTCATCGTATGGGTCGAAATAAAGATGGGTCCATAGAGCGGGGGTGCTCTGAACTATTTCGCGCCACCTTGGGCATACGAGGCTGAGGAAGAGTGGGGTTTTGTAGTATTCGCGCTCAAAGGAGTCGCAGGCGAAGAGGAATATTGCCGCGAGGACTTCTGTTTGGACTGGGAATGACATAAGACTCTCGATTGTGGTGGAAGTATCGCTCGGACTGGCAAGTTCCCCCAACGAGATCCAGGAGAGGTTTTCTGACGTTTGCCAGCAACGATTCCGTTACTAGGGACGTAGATGTATAATGAACGTGGGCCGGAAGAAGAAAAAAGTGACTTACCAGCTCGCAGTGTAGCAAGTCGCAAATGAGAAGACGACGCTCGTCCGTGATGGTGCGAAAGAAAATAGTTGCCGACCCTGTCACATCCTTGGAGGATGCGTCCATTGCATGGAAAAGGACGCGTCCATGCATGGCAAAGGACTGCAGTCCCCAAGGCTCCGGAGCGCAGACCGGCATCTTAGGATCGCAGACTAGCAGTTCAGGGATTCCAGGATTTGTAGAGCCACGAATCCATCACAACAAAGGAAGGATGATTCCGTACGTGTACGCTCCGCTGATATACATGTTCGGTGCATCGCTGACGGACGTGCACGTTAGAAGTAAGATGATCACGTGATGAACATCCTTGGATCGCCGCATCTAATTTGGACCTCCTAGTCGCGTCAGAAACAGCCAAGTGAATCTTCTGTCTAGTGGCGTGTTAACTCATGAGATAATTATATACGTTGTGGCTCCAAGTACGATTGACCAGTGACTGGACACTACTTTCCATTTTAGATGGGTAATAGCAAGACTCCCCCAAGCACACGGGAAACGGCCATGGATTCCATTCGCACGAATGGTGCCAACTTTCAAGTAAACGACGAGACATAGTCATAGTCAATCCACGCCGGGTGCTCCAAGAACACACTATCAACCGTAAACCCTTGTGCTTCCTCCTCCGAAAGAATATGCTCAATATCCAAACGAGCAGACGTATCACCCCCTGGACCAGTAGAATTGTATTCCGCGTAGTACGTCGTGTTGAATATCGTGGGTCTACAAGTTCATGAATATTAAACACAACAAATAAGTAGCAGGATGCTTACCTTCCACTAAACATAGTCCACCCTACCGGCTGTATCACATCTTCCATAAAAGTATTCAAAAAGACCGTCGTCGCCAGATCGTTCCAAGGCCGGCCCAAGTAACACGACTTGGTAATATCCGTCGTGGAGTTGGCATCTGGGGACTTTACACGCAATCAGCTTCGTCTGACAACAATACGGAAATGACACGTACCCTGATGATGCGCGCATCTGATATATACGCCCCATAACGATTGCCAGGCGCATCCGTCTGATTCGTACCCTTCCAGGCAACAATCCCCCCTCCACACGCTCTATTCGCCAAAATGACGTCCTGGAACCATCTGCGCGCAAGCATATTAGACGCGTCAGATATTCAACCACAACAAACTCACGCAGTCCCAAACCCAAACAAATCTACACAAATCATCGTTAGTACATTCAACCCTCCAAGACGCACTCCAGAAATACACTCACAATCCGTCTGCCCATAGATCACACTATCAACAACATATGTACTGCCATTCCGGCCCGTATACCACGTATCCTGATAACTCGCAAACGCACACCCGTAAAACGACGCATTCGCGTACGATATGTCCGTCACCAGCGCTTGCGAGATGGCATAGTTTGCCTATGATCAACTTTGAACATCCTCATCATCGTCATGGAGGTCATAAATAGGCACTCACAGCCTTATTCGCAAAATTGATATTATACGCTTTAAAGTCGACATTCCCAAACTCGGGCTGCAGCGGCGCGCCAGTAGGTCCGGCACCGATAAGTGCACCAGCGCGCGAGGGGGCGACGGTGAGCACGGCCGAGTCCGCGTCGTCCATGCCCGTTTGAACGTACTGGGTACCCCAGACCTCGACGAGGTTCAACGCGGAGCCGTTGTTCAGTCCCACTCCGCCTGTAGTAAGCGCAGAGGGAGGCAGCTCCCCAAGCAACGTCAGAGGCCCGCTGCGCGTGATGTTGACGGTTTCATGATACGAGCCCGCCGCGATGTGGATCGTCGCATGTCCTTCTTCCGGCCTGTGTCAACATCTAAGCTTAGGCTAGAAGACATTCGGATGAGGTGGAACTGACAAAGACAGAATAGCCTCTTGTATGCTGGTGAACGATACTCCAAGTTCGCTCGCATTTTGTGAGACGAAGATGGTCCCAGGAGGACAAGCCTTTTTGGCTACTTGACACTCGAGAAAGTGAGGCGAGAATGCAGTGGCTGTTGATGCCCAGGCCAAGAAGAGAACAAGCAAGTTGACAGCCGGATTCCTCATCATCGTGAACGTTAAGAACAACCAGTGAACACGCGCCCGTAGATATTATCTGCGCTCTCCCGGTCTAATTCTGAGTAGGGGTCAAGCGGGCCGGCGAGGCCATGAGGACACCATCTCGCATAGACGTTGAATCTTCGGCGTTTCTGATGCCGGTCGCGTGCTATCGATAGAACGGTCAGAGGAATGGTTTATTCAGACGGTAGATTTACACATAGTCCAACGCGTCCGTATTCTCTCAAGCTTCAGAGACCTTTCCAACATGTTTCTGCGATTCCAAATACGTAAAGGCCTGCACCGAATCCTTGAGGGGAAAACCTTGTCCACGACGGGTCGGGTTGTTTCTGGGTGAGCGCGCATAAGACGCAACATGTCGTTGAACTTGTGGATATCGGGATTAGTAAAGCCGAATCCTCAGAATTTAATATCAGAAACGTACTGAGCGAGCGAACCTGCAATGATACCACGAACATCGACTGATCTGTGCTTTATCAGGCCGGAGAGAGCACTTATGGGGAAGTTGTCCTTGAAAAGAGTCAATACTCCTCATTTGCTAGCATAAGTAAAGGAAGGCACATACCACACTAGTCATGTCCCCAATGATAGTGACGGTGCCTCCAAACCGAGTTGCAGACACGGACTGCATAATCGTGCCCGGTACGGCTGTCTTTACAAGTCATAGCATGTCAGTTCTCGTGAATGGCTACTATCTGCAATGAAGTATTACCTCGACGACATGGTCAACGCCGCGTCCCTCCGTCGCGAGAAGGACTTCCTTCGCCCAGTCAGGCGTAGTTGATCAGCACCTTCGCTCAGAGCTTGGAAGTAATAGCCAGTTTGTCGTCCGATGACGACGCGATTATGACGGTGGGGGCAGCAGCAACGGCGTGCAAAGCAAACCTGAATCGAAATAAGGTGATTGTGAGAGTAGAAGGATCACACGCGTACATCGCAACGCCACCGGTCGCCAAAAGAAGGACAGCATCCCCAGCTGAGACGGGCTTTCCACGGAATAACACGTTGTACGCGGTGATTGCTACACATCTGTATGTGGGCTGTGAGGGCATGATGAAGCTGGGGGCCGTATGACATACGGCAGAGCAGAAGCCTCCTCGTAAGACAATTGCGCAGGGATGGCGACCAGAGACTAGGTGTCAAAATTAGCAGTATTCACGATGTCGACCACTAGGACTCACATGGGCGGCAACAACCCAATATTCCGTTAGATACCCGTCAACCAGTCCGCCCCATGCGCTTAGCTGCGCTTCGAGACTGGTATCGCCGTAAAGGTGGTGGCTCAACATTCGCCGAGACATGATCGCCAACTTTCCATGCCTTGACGCCCTCGCTCACCGCGACGATCTCGCCGGCCATGTCGGACAGTGGGACGACGTTATGCTTCATCCTAAGGCGAATTTAGAAGAAACTTTGCACAACAACACAAGAAACGCACGGAAGCGATCTGGATACATCGCTCAGCATGAACAGGTCGCGGTGCTATTAACACTATAAGTTACGACGGTTGTTATAAAATAAAGGGCGCGTACGTTCAGCGAAACGGCATAAATTCTGACCAAAACTTGGCCGGATTGCAGGCTCGGAATTTGGACAGTTTGAAGGGCTAGGTTGTGGAACGAACCGACCTAAACAAGGGATAAGCACGTGCGTTATGAGAACAGTATAGACCTAAACTCACCTCAGTCAGCGCAAATTGGCGCGTAGTAGTGGGCAAGGTCATGGTGATTACCTTTCCTCATTCCGATTCGACTGCCATATATCTGTGCGGTCGAGGCGTGAGTAGGGCCCCAACGTCAGAGTCTTGGTAATCTTGCGTCAACACGATGACGGTAAATAATTCGCCAAATACCGAGTGGCCATGCCACGGCCCACGGCTCGTCCATGTTTGCGTCGGGCTCCAAGTTCTACGCCTCTTCAAATTATCGAACATGACCTCGCGTTTATGATGGAAATAGACTCGACGCTTCCAAATGTCGAGGCATGCCATGATGCTTGACGAGAAGGAGACAACTGACGTTGGGCCTCTGCATCAATTACGGAAGTCTCTCTAGTTTGGACATTTATAACCACTGGCGACCTGTATCAAACGTCAGAGCGTGTACGATGTCTTCCGACAAAGCAGTTTCAGCAAACACACCCTTATCTCGTGCTGGCCGTAGAACAGACGTAGGATCTTCGAAGAGGTCGTGATACCGCAAGAAGCGTTCAACGAACTTTAGCTAGTCTAGCGTCCAATGGGTGGATGACTGTAATCCGGATAGCAGTTTATTGGACGAAGCCGTGAAAGCGGAGCAAATTCGAGTATTTCGGAGAGCTGGGCACACATTGAGCCATCAAATAACACGCTTCCGGACAGGCTCACATTGCAGGCCGGGATTGACAACGATACGGGGGACGAATGACTATGTCATGAAAAATGAAAACGGTCAGTCAAAGTCAGCCAAGCGCGAAGAAAGCACAACGCACCAAATCAAGTAGGCAACTTTCCCTTCATTATGCCGATACATAGCACCAATCTACGGCATCAGGCTTCTGCTAGCGGAGCTGTCCTTCTACTGGCCGGCAATCGACCTTGTGCGACGCGATAGCCCTCGTAAAACCCTACGAACCACACTTCCGCCTTTGGAGCGCCCTCTTGAAAGGCATTCGTGCTGACGCTGTCTGGCATGGACTATCGGATATAGCACAGAACCTCTGCGACGAGTCCGCGTTGACGGGAATTGCTGACAGGGTTGTATATGGCGATAAACGCGACCAGGAGAAAGCGGTTATCGCCGTTATACGCAGTAAGATTTTAGAGGCAGCAGCGAGGTGGTGAGCGAGAGCCATGATGGTGGTACAGGTGGTACGTGCTGCAGCTCAAGTTGTGATCGACATCAAATCCTACCGTGACCGATTCTTCTCACCCATAACCACCATGGCCACTGAGCTAGAACGCCTGCGAGCCGAAAATGCTCGTCTCAAGAAGGACAGAGATCAAATTCTCAAGGAAAGAAATCAGTATCTTTCTCAGCTTCAGCTTGAGCGGACAGAGATGTCTTCGAAAAATATCGAAATGTCTAATCGATTGCTTGCACTAGATTCTGAGAACAACGACTTGAAAAGGACCAACTACGATTTGTCTGAGAAACTAGAACTAGCTATGTCTGCAAAGGCGAGTCAAATTCGTTCTTGAGAAGTTCCTAGTTTCAATACAATGACTTACCAGGCATTGGTACGTAGTCCTTCAAACTTGGCCCGTTTGACTTCCGATTCATTGATGACTCCTTATTAGACTCTTCCCGGACCTCCTGCCACTCCAGCTGAGGCCAGGCGCCCACTTCCAAGATCCAAAGCTGGTTCCGTTCAGGTGAGATATACTACTTACTCGACGAAGCGATTCTTACGGACATAAAGGTGGAAGCGCGGACTCCCGTCCGTGAAGTACAACAGCCCCTTGAAGCAAGAGATCCACCACCGAGAAACACAAGTCCGGAAAGCAGCGACGAGGATCCTTTCGCCCATGACATCGAATTGTTGGAAAAGCGTGGTATGGACGTTGAGCGACCTGTGAAAAGAAAGCGTGACGCACAGGAGGTAAACCTTCCGTTAATCCAGAACTGGTAAGTTAGCTCACAAGTTGACAATTTCCTAGCACGGGCAGGATGCCACGATTAAGCAATTGGCCAACCTTCCAAAGCATGGAGGCTCTCCTTCCACGACGAATAGGATCGCGAAAGGAGCATTAGAGGAGGTGGCGCCGAATGCGGACACCATAGCCAAGAGGAGGAAATCTGGAATTCCAGCGCGATTCACACAACAGCAAGGAATTAGCGAGGAAGCGGACAACAAGGAAAAACCAGAAGTAGGAACTCCCTGCGTCAGCTGTCTGAACATGCGGATACAATGCACCTGGCGAGCGGCCCAGAAAAAGGATTCCAGAGCGAAATGTTGCGATCCGTGTCGAGAGGGGAAACGGTCATGTAGGAAACAGAAGTTGGATAAGGGCGTACCGTTCAGCGGAACAATTGGACAAAAGAGTGCGGGAACGTGAGAGACTCATTCTCGTGTACGTAGGTACTAGCGTATGTACTTCTAGTACGGCTTCCTGCCGAGAAGGTACAATACCGAGACAGAAGCCAAGTAGACTCTTCAGACAGATCAGTACAGTTAGTTCAAATGCAACATAGTTTGTTGAGCTTTTCAAGATAATCATAAGCAGTACTAGTAAACGGTCAAGCCTATAGGGATTACCACAACGATGCCTGAACTCCATCATCTCTCAGCTGGCACATGTACCCCAGAATCTCCGACCGAAATTCGCCACCCTTTCCGACGCCAAGAATCACAGAGGTCAATGGCCCGCCCAATCTCGACTGAAGCATCGGAATCAGACCAGTTGAAGGCTGACGGTCCCTTTCCCAAACCAACTTCAATGACTTTAGCTTCGGCACCAGCCCGCCCGGCATAGTGCAGACCTCGAAAAACTCCTCGGTCAAAAGAGGTGGCCCCCGCCGCTCGCCTTCGATGAGCTGCAGTGATTCGAGCTCGGGTGTCTCACGCAGGAGAGCGATGATCGCGTGCGCGAACGAGTCGTCGAATGGTGCTTCTGGACCGTCACCCAAATTGGTGAATGTGAACGCTTTAAGCGTGCATTTCGATAAGGACACCATGGATGTAAGGGCACTGAGCGAATTCAAGTCATCTGCGCCAATCGTGTACGCGCCGCTCTCATTGCGGCTCCACCCGTGCACATTGGAAGTCAAAGGACAGTCCAATGTAACCTCCTGGAGCTCAGGCATTGAGATCGCGTGAAGGAACTCGGGTAAGTCATTAATAAACGAAGATTCTGGCTCCAGACAAAGTGCTGTGATTTTGTCGAATACGATAGGGGAGACCAGGTCCGCTCCATCCTCTATTTGCCATCGGGGATAATTAGAACAAATCGTAAGGGTCAACGGCTTCCCATCGCTGTAAACTTCTTCTGGAATTTGCATCAGGACGTCCAGGTCATCGTGGTAAAGAGTGATATCCCGGATCTGTGTCCAGGGCAAGCCACACGCGGGCCAAATCGAATGGTAGGTCATGGGTGTTTGACAATGAGTATTGAATAGGCTGAAGGATGTAAGATTTGGGGCGGTTTGGAAGACTTTGGGAAGCACGACCTCTGCATAGTAGTGTCGTGGCTCTGGAAGGGACAATGTCACGGACTCCAGAATGTGAGGGCAGGGAACCTGCGCGAGGCGCTCATCTTCATCTGCATTTGTGCCGACCTGGAAGGCACCTATCAAGAGGTCTTCAAACTCGTGAAGGTCACCAAGGTCCAAATAAAGGTGAATGTGTTTCCATTGGGGAGTGTTTTCAGGAATCTTTGCATAGTGTCCGAGGACTCACACGGCATGCCAGTGTCGTCGTCCAAGAAACGGTCACAGATAGCAAGAGGGCTTTCCACGTGCACGCGTAATGGCAGCTTTCCACATCGGTCAAGGTAGTAGTTGACTTCTTCAGGCGAGTCGGCATAGACGATCGTAGTCCAGAGGGCGGGTGTGCTCATCGTTATACTGCGCCACTTTGAACACACCACGCTGAGACAAATGGCAGTGCCACGATACTCGCTGTACAAATCTGACGCACAGACATGCTCGAAGATGATACCGAGTACTTCTGTGGGAAGCTTTCGGATGGGCGAGGGTTGAATGAATTGGCGAGTACGCGTGACGTGTGTGTCAAGGTACGCATGTTGTTCCTCCAAGGCCTGCAGCACGAGTTTGACGCGTTCGATCTCAGCCGCAATGACAGCGAGTTCCGCGCTCGGCTTCATCAAATCGTTCTCGATAGTTGAGATATCTGCCTCGAAATGGCGTGTAGAATGCCTTGACGCTGCTGGAAATATATGGAAGGGTGTATGACGCAAATGGGATGGAGGCGTGGCATTGGGGGCATAATTCGAAAGGAGCGGTGGCGTTTTCCATTGTCAGCGGAGAACTACTATGCGCAGGTAGGTGGAATATCGCTGGGTCATAAAATAGTCAGAAATAAGTTGGGACACGATCGCCATTGCGATTCACCTTGTCACGGTCGACGCTTCGGTGGGGTAGAAGACTTGCAGGTCACTTTACAGTGGCTATGACGCGTATTGCAAGGTGATTTTGTAGAGCTAGGTTATGCTTGGACTTTTGAGATGATTGTGGGAAGAGAGGAGAGATGGAGCACGTGACCTACGCGGATGTCAACATGGTCACTATCAAAGACAACCCAAACCATCATCTTACTTGGTGAGCAACCGTGTAAGAAGCTGCGTACGGATGGAGCAATTTCTTAGCTTGTTTTCAAGAACGCAACGAGGGTGACGGGCCGGGGAACGACGCACCTGCTTACTACTTACTACTTTGTCGTCCTTCAGCAGTTTCAGCACCTCAGCCTGGGCGTATTAGCATATCTACCCGGTCAGCACCGGACCATGCTGTGACCATCACGTTCTGCGTAAGTAGGCGTAAGTCTATTGACGACCACCGCATTTAAACAGGTTTCTCACCCATTTTCCGGTGTTATGCAGTAGGTACGTGCAGTTCAGTGGCCACCGTCCCTTCTTCGCCACCGTCGCGGCTGCCGCATCACCGCCTAGATGGTTCGGTCTTCTCGATTTGTTTCAGTCTCATATTCTCACCTTTTCCGTACGACACCGAATCATATGCCTGATTTTGAGTGCATCATGACCAAAGTATAGTTGGTCTTCTCTCTTGCAGTGTCTCAAATTTGAGGTCAGTCGGAAAATGAATCTATTCTCTTAGTTGACACCCAGCGAACAGTTTAAGCGCTCTATGCCACGACAACAGATATACCGTCAAATGCACCATCTACGGTTGGATTACCATTCGGCCATTGAATGACACACGACATGTGACGACCGCCGTGCTCCGCTCAAGTGGTGAGCACAGTAACTTGGCCTCATTTATCGGAAAGCCGAAGTCTAAGTCGGTCAGCGGTCGTGATCCCCATAATCTCTTCTGTCATGTTCGACTTGCGTTTCCGGTTGAAGCTAAATCCGACGTGGAATCTAGAGTAACGCCACATTTGGAGCTTACACTGGAAGCTGGTGCAATCCAGTGTTTGGAGACCGACAAAGATCGGAGGTGACTGGTATAAGAGCGACGAAGATCGGACGTGACTGGTATAAGAGCGATGAGGCTCGAACGACAGCACAAGCAATCATTTCTCAAACGTTTCAACACCTTGCTTACTTCCTCAAACTCCAGAATGGTCCCCACCACTATGTTCTCCGCATCCTACGAGGAAGGACATACCGCCCTAGTCATCGACAAGGCGCATCCCGTCCCTACACCCAAGAAGGGGGAGGTTTTGATTAAGGTGTCTGCTAGCGGCGGTTTGTAGATACCTCGCAATATTCATCGTGCTCGACCTGATTATCGTTGTACAGTGTGCCACACCGACGTCGCAGTGCTTTCTGGTGCGGTTTTGGACACACGTACCTACATCATGGGACATGAGTTCTGCGGTGTACCCGTCGCGTGAGCTCGTTTCGTTTTGTCGCTGGTGTGCAAAGCACTGACGATTGTTCAAGACATGGAGAAGGTGTCGACCCGACCAAGGCTAAATTCGGCAAGCTTTACACTATTACCACCATTACACCATGCGTGCACGGTACCATGGGTCTGCCTGTCCCCCTCAATATCGAGGGTCTCGGTCATGACGGCGCATACGCGGACTACGTAGTGGTCCCGCAGGATCAATTAGTCCCGGTGGTAAGTGTTTCCTGTTGTTGCTGCGAAGAAGGTTTCCTCATGAGGGTCGTTGTATAGCCGGAAGGTGTCTCCATCGAAGAAGCCGCCATGGCTTCCGATGCTGGGACAACGGCGTATCATGCTGTACATGATGTCGCTGGCGTAAGTCTCGATTTTTCTTATTCTCCACACATATTGACAATTTCTTCCGCTGACAGAAAGGAAGGCACCAACTTCAAGGTTCTCATTTTCGGAATTGGCGGCCTTGGTCATCTTGGCCTTCAGTACGCGAAGCATTACGGGGCTACTGGTATGGCTCATTCCTATTAACCCTTATCAGACCGGTCATTGAACGGTACGCCATTAGTCTACGCTGTTGACATTAAGCCGGAAGCCCGGAAACTTGCACTGGAGCTGGGTGCTGAGGCGGCGTATGATCTCGCGACATTGAATCAACTGCTTAGTGCAAACAAACTGACGGTGGATATCACTATCGATTTCGTTTCAACCTCTCAGAGTCAGTTATCTCAAATCTCCTCTAACGTCCCAGGCTGACGGAGATTTGATAGCCTTCGGCTTTGCGCTCTCCGCGATGCAAGGCAATGGGATCAACTTCCCCTCTCAAGGCAAAGCCGTGATCGTGCGTAACTGACAGAAGCTTCTCGTCAATCATTGTTGATGTGGCAAGTAGGTCGGTATCTCGGAAGAGTCAATGAATTTCTCTTCTCCCCAAATCATAGACTCTGGCATCTCAGGTATGCGGCTTTCCACAACACCCTCACATGTATTAACACATGTCTTAGTCCTCGGAAGCCTCTACGGCCCACGAAGCTCGACTGAAGCCGTCTTGGATCTGTTCGATAAAGGTGCTGTGCGAGGGGTCTTCAACACGGAGTCTCTCGAGAAGGTTAATGAGGTTATTGATAGGATGAGATCGTATGAGATCACAGGCCGCACCGTGTTGATTCCGAAGCACCACAAATAACAGTAAGATTGCCTTGCGATCCCTATAATCTACCTAGTACTATATGCATTATGCTCATCTCTGCGAGCATTACATTATTCATTTCAATCAGAAGGACATCATCTTGAAGCGGACTTACTTTAGCTAACATTCATAGGGATTGGCAGCCAGATCGTGAATGGAATTAAGACTCAAGATCGTCAAGAGAGAATTCCATCCGCTTAAAGGCTGCACATCCAGCTGCCGTCGATGTTCCTCTAACCTTAAAATGACTGAACCCAATGACTTCCACTATACCTTCTCCAGGCGGAGGTCCGAATTCAGCAAGGCCTATAAAAGACTTACTTCCGTTGAATGTTCGTACATAACGCGTCGATACTGATTGGCGATGCAAGCCAACAGCAACTTCAACTTGCAAGCATCCCTTTGCATGTGACTTTTATGCCGTGTCGGAGTTTCGGCACTAAGCAGTCTCTTTTGTCCTCCTTCTTGCATGTTATTGTTCTCTTTTTGGGTCGTTCTTTACCACCCTGTACGCCAATCACAACAACATCCATAGAAGGCAACGATTCTATTCTCTTCCCTATAAAAAGCGGGTTTCGTGACTACCACCAGCAAGACGCCTCCCATATATGGCACCGCAACTACCCATCGAGCTCATTGACACAATCGTCGACAGTCACCGCTATGGCGAGAAGAAGCTCCTCCTCTCCCTCCTTTCAGCCGCGTGCTGTTTCAAACGCGCTCGCAGATACCTCTACACATATGTCCAAATCGACTTTAAACCGCGCGAGGACGAATCGAAGCCACTGGACCTCTTCGTATTCCTTGACATTCTCTCCTTCTACGGCGCCGCCATTGGGGCTTTTGTCGTAAGGCTGGACCTGAGGTCGGTCATGCTCGCGACGAAAGGCGTATACGCGAAACGACGCGCTGTATCTGCCCTAAAGAATGTGATCTCCCAGCTCACGGCTTTGAGGGATATGGATATCCACTTTGAGGATGGTTCGGGCTCACTGGCGGCGGATTACAAGCGCGTTATGCCGTGCCTGGCTTCGTCGACTGTTCAGTCTCTATTAGTCGATGGGTCAAACGAGCAGGTCACGGTCAAGGGTGTCACGGCCGCGAATTTTCGTCTGTTGCTTTCTAGGATGCCGAATCTGCGTTTTCTTCTCATCCGCCAGTTTTCGGAGTATATGCTTACGGATGTTATTGCGTTCCCCGAGACTCATAGTGAGTGCATCCTCGTATTTGTCCGAAAGAGAAGCTTTTAAGTTGTAAATATCCTACGGCTGACTCTCTTGGATCTGCCTTTCATGGAAGAAGATTGCATAGACCTTGCCAACCTCTACTACGAGTATTCTGGTCCTCGAGAAGTGTCGCTCGCCTGGTGGTGGTTCAGTTTGTACTTTTCTGTCAACTCGAGAAGAATGCTCATTGGAATACATATAGACCGATACGCGAGGAACTTGATGGGGCGTGCACACGCCGTCATCGTTGACATGGGGAGAAATGTCTTCAACCTCCAGTCCATCTCGCATACCATTTAGACAATCACAGTATCACGGAGGAAATCGGATTCGTATTTCGAGGGTCCTTCGGAAGAATGCTTCGGACATCATTCGACCGCGAGACGTGGAGAGATATTTTGTTCATGGCGGAGCACTCTGAACGCAGTAGACTCGAGTTGCTGTGCATCACGCTCTTCTGCGAACCGGAGCGTTATGAGCAGAGGAGGCAGAGTATGCTGGATCTTCAGCGCCGGTTCGAGGACATTATACAGAAGGTTGGGCCGCTGGAGAAGCTGAAGATGAAGTGTAGCCTCCGCCTCCAGGTCTTGTGCTTCAACCTACCCTATCTCCATCACGTTTGACTTGGTGGGGCAGCATCCCCATCGATAGTACCACCTCAAATACCGCCTACCTATCTCGTTCCGGCTAACGTCGCCCAGGTGTCGCCATCTGGAATCCCGCGCATGATACGACTGTATTTAGTATTTCGTCGCGCTCTCCTGGCCTCGGTTCTCCTCGGTTTCATCATCAACACTGCTTCAATGTCTGGAGCACGAGGACTTCCATCCATGGATAATGCGAGATTTTACCGACCTTTACAGCAGGCAAATTGGTCTTGAATCCGCGGCTTGCGCTGATTCGACTGGATTTCTTGAATTGTCTGTGTACGAGCATGCGAGCCAAGCTAGCTATAATCTCTTTGATAATAAATGAACGAGTGGCCTCCTCGGGGGGATTTCCGTGTCAGCCAACGAAACGCTATAGAGCATTCAGACGATTGTGGCGCACGGAAAGGCCATATGCTTACCATGTACAGCGCCACGGCTTTCTCGAGTCTCAAGTTGAACATGGCTCTTATGGTCCAAAACCGCATTCACAACTAATACATTGCCGTAACCGCTTTACGCTGACACCCAACAGCAACTATTCGTACGATTTGGGACGATGACATTCGCTAAGACACCGTATTATGGTTCCTAACGGTGGCTAGATAGAGCCTAATTAACCGTCTATTACCATAGGCTCGCCCGGACACCGCTCTTTCTGAGTTCCTGCAAGTGGGCTATAACTGTCGGCATGAACTCGCCTCCATTTCGTCTACCCAGCACAACCGAAGAAAGACCCAATGTCCCTTCTCCGTCGCCAACCCGCGACGACAACATGGTCATCAGACTGTCGTCTGGATGGCGGTCTTCCGCCCACACAAGCTCCAGCGCCTCGAGCTGAGGGATAAGAGAACGGCCCGTCATCTCTGGGATGAGCTCAGTGAGGAGAGGAGGCCCCGAGGTGGCTTCGATGACAGTGAGGCTCTGCAGCTTCGGCATCGCCTGCAGCGCTTGTACAAGAGTCTGCGCCATCGGAGCGGCGAGACATACGTGCTGCGCTCGATATCGGCCATGCATCGTGAGATTGAACGATTCGAGCGCACATTTGGAGTTGTTCAAGAATGTGGGAAGTGTCTCCAGCAAATTGGACCGCGCCCGCTCATTTTCGCGCCCATCTGTATCGGGATCTCGAGGAACAATCGTAAGAGCCTTGAGGCTAGGAATGTACGCCAACTCAAGAAAACATTTCAAGTCCGGCGTCCAGACGTTCGAATTGAACACGAGGCGCGTAATTGATGATGAACGCAAGGAACACATCTTTCCGAGTCGAACAAAATCGCTCACTAAAGGGCACAAGGTGTATACGACGAGGGTCGAATTTCCATCCTCGTTATCAGCGAGTGAACGACTTGAGGTCACTAGGTAGTCCAAGCACTCCTGATTCGTGCGTATTTCGGAAACGTTTGTTGGTAGCCCTGAATACGGGAACAACCTACCCCCATCCTGGTTTAGATCCAGGCATGTGAGATGGGGCACATTTTGAAAAGCGGAGGGGAGTTTGTCGAAATTGTGCACACTGTTTTTTAGTGCTAATGTGAGAGACTCCAGAATGGGAAGCCCGAGACCCTGCTTTGTTGTATGGTTGGCAAGCAAGAATAGATCCTCCTTCTGCACATGAAACTCGACAGCTACCCAACGTCTGAATGTGCTGTATATTTCATGCATAGCCTCCATGTGTTCCGGACTCGGATATGCCAGGGCACCTTCATCCGGCGTTGATTCCAAGTCGGAACTTCCGTCGGAATCTTCCAAGTTTGAAGGGGGAGCACGATCAGCAATGCACGGTTTATCAATCTTGAGTGATATCGGAAGCTCTCCGCATCGTTCAAGATAATACTTGAACAGCGCGCGAGCTTCCGGTTCAGGTCCTGCATAAATATTGGTCCACAAGCGCGGAGCCGCCATAGCGATGTCCCGCCACTTGGAGCATACAAGACTGATGCTAAGAGGGGTCTTGTGATACTCGGGCTCGTAGGACGTGCATGCGAAGGCGAATATGAGAGTAAGAATTTCAGTAGGAAACTGGCGGATGGGGGAGTGGGTTGTGTACATGCGAGTTTGGCGAATGTGGTGATCCAAATGCGCAGAATGCTTTTTGAGAGTCGCAAGGAGGGCTTTCACGCGCCGGATCTCTACTGCTAAAGCAGCGGACTCGGCACTGGGGTCAGAGAGACCGCTTTCCAGTGCGAAGGCGTCACTTCGAGAAAGATTATGGTATGCCCTGGCAACGTTGGTGGCAAAAGGAAGGGTATAGGACTTCAATGTCATGGATGCACGGCATTTGGGCAGAATTCAACAGATCTGTTCAAATTAGCAGACATTTTTGGCCTAATAAAGCTGAGATAACATAAGATTGCTGTGAAATCGACTTACGGTACTACGTGTTGACGGCAAGGGGAGTCCCAGCTTGTCTGGTTGAGGTAGCCAGAGACCACTTTGGCATTGTTTATATCGGAGGCTGCCGCTTGAAGGTCTCTGACTGAGACTCTCTCGCGTGCTGCTCGCGTCTCTTGAACATCATAAGGCACTAGCAAACGGACGTATCACTTCTGAAAGGGACCGCTTGAGGAACTGGCTGGGAACTGGAGGGTGTGAATTGAGGCACACGACTGTTTGGACAGGCAGAAGATCCCGTTTGCGTTCGGAGGCAGCATCATCCGAATCTTTACCGCTTTGACGTTGTAGAATGTCTTCGGCTTTCGTCGCTGCACGTCTAAGACCCTCTAATGGCGGTTCAGTATTCTCCGAACAAGGATAAATTGCGCCACACGGACAAGAACTGGGAACAGAACGTCGTATCGGAACTAGATTTGTCGCTAAACGCCTGGGTCGACTCGATTCCCGAACACCTGCGCCGGGATCCTCATTTTCAACCAGTCCGTCCTGCTCTACACAAATTATTATAACATTCATATCTTGATACACAAGCCTTACATCCCGGAGAACGGATGATTTATATGGTCGTTACTAGAGGTTAGTGGCCACACTTACCGATCACATGTACACCTTGTAGGAATCCATCACATTCGTCTCATGTTTCTAATGTTCGCCTGAAGATGAAGATTGGATGAGGACCTGTCTTGATGACGGTGTCAATGAAGACTGTCACTTGACACTCGAGACTGATACACCAGGACCAAACTCGACAGAGCTTCGATTTGGAATTTATCCACAGCTACAAGAAGTTCTGGCTCCGGCCGCTGTTGCGACCGTGATCCAACTCGATTCTGGTCCGTTTGTCCATCTTAAACCACGTCTCTTGCAAGCGCAGTCGATCCGGGGACAGGGCCGTCGCACCGCATTTGACGCAGACCGTCCCTTCCGAATCCGACGATCTTACTAGTCCTAAAACGCTAGTCGAACACGATGCGAAGGTCCCATACCGTCACCGTATACGTCTACTTACGCCCGTTTTCCACCAAAAGATGTGCCGTTTAATCAGGTATAATTCCAACAACAAAAGCCCTTCAAAGATAACAACCAAAAAAAAAACTACAAATCACTCATCGTGATCGCCACACACCATCCATCCAGCGTTTTGTCGGGCCTACGTCCGGGCCGTTCGGTCTCGTTTAATATTCTGATTCACCACGACCTTGATAGGAGGAGACGCCGCCGGCAGCGCCACCGCGTCGTGCGCGAGGGCGCTCGTGAGGCGCAGCGAGAACGCCTCACTCCAGTGCACGGGCCCGAGCAGCGCCTGCGCCTGCTGGTACTCGGGCGCCTCGGGCGGGATCTGCAGCAGCAGCTGGTGCAGCTCGAGCAGCCACGGCGTGCCCAGGGCGCTCTGCGCCGGCGCGACGCGCTTCGCGGGGTCTTGGAAGACGGCGGTGAGCTGGGGAGGGGGGCGGGGCGTTAGATGGGCGTCGATAACAATCCAGGACAGGACGGGGGAGTAGTACCTTGAGGAAGATGGCTTGAACTTGTGCTGGGGTGGGGGTGAACGCCTGTTCATCATCGTCAGCACAGTAATGGTGCGCGGCATATGAGAGGGGGAAGCATACACTCGTCGCTTCGCTCGTCTTCGTGTCCGCCATGGAGGTCAAGATGAAAGAGCGTGCCGCAAGCCACTAGGTCCCTGTTCTCCCTGCATCTCGATGTCATCTGACTGCGCCGACCACTTGTGCTCAAACTCCGATCGCGACTCATCGATGATACGAATGCGGTCGGTGTCCCGCAGTTTGATAGGAAGCGGGATCGGATGCAGCACCTGTTCGGACATAGTGACCTGAAGATGAGAAAGATTGGAATTCTCAATCTCGGTTTTATCTCCGTTTACCAAATGCGAACCCAAGGGCGGATCACAAAAAAGGTCTGCAGGACATTTAGGCGCATCAGTCTCCCTCTTCGACGGTACTCGCAATCAACTCCTGTTTGGAGGTTCGCAAAGGTTCCCAGTCTCCAAGTTTGAGCGTCACGGAATCTGCAACTACTGATGCAGGAGTCTTATCAGCGCTAACCCTAGCCATGTTGCAGTCCTGAATATGTTAACAAGACCTGAAAGGATGTCAGAGTGTTATCTTGTGGGTCTAAGAATACTCACACTTGTAATGTTCTCGAATTGTGAACATAGCAGGGTTTGTGGATTTTGGTCAGATGATTGAGTGCAACTTTCCGGGGGTCGGATACATGACCGACGCTAGCGTCTTCAAAAGAATTACATTAATTGACAATTATACTTCTGGCTCTTCCTGTTCTATGCGAATTGGCCAGACGCCCATCGCTTACATTTGAGACCCATCTCGACCGCAGCGTTTCCCCAATCCTCTCCGTGATTGTGGCCCTTGCTCTCGCCCCTGCTAATACCCGCGCGTTCGAGCGCCTGCTCGTCGGTGAGAACGGTGAGGACGCCAAAGATGACGGGCACGCCCGACTCCACCTGGAGCTTCATGAGCGAATGGGAGACGGCGTCACAGATGTATTCAAAGTGCATAGTTGAGCCCTTGATCAACACGCCGATGGCGATGACAGCGTCAAAAGGGCCAGAGTTGAACGACGACGAAGACGTAGAGTGCGGAACTGGCGTGCTAGTGCGCGACGGCACCTTGGTAGAGAACGACAGCCCGCCGAGGAGATCGGCTTCGCTAGACGCCGCCTGTATCCGCGATCCAGCAATGACTCTGTTCGCGACGGTCAGACGAAGCCAGCAAAACGACAAGACACGCACTTGGAGCAGGCCATCGGGAGCTCGAAGCTGCCCGGCACGCTTTCCACGACAATGTTCTCCTCCTTGACGCCAGCAGCGCGCAGCTTGGCGAGGGCGCCAGCGAGCAACGCGTCGATGACCTCCTGATTCCAGCGCGCGTGCACGATGCATATCCGCAGCGAGTCTCCCTTGAGCGGCTCTGCGGGTGCTTGTAGGCCTTTAATTGTCGCCATCGATGAGCGCAGTGGTCGTCAAGAGTGAGTTTGGTTGCCGTACCCGTCGCCGATCACCGCCCAACCTCCGCTGCACCGCCACATGTACTAGAGCGAGTTGCAACTTGGCAAAAACGTTCATCTCCTCTTTGAAGGTCCCTGTATTTAAGAGCACAGAGTCTAAATCTTCGCCGGTAAGCGAAGCAGACTCAATTGAACTTCGATTCCATTTGACTTCAACGATGCAGGCGTTTTCTGAACGTAGGAACCAGCTGGCTCTTCTCAGATTGCCGTCAACACGTACTGTAAGTCGATTTCACCGGCACCTGATGTTGTCTTAGCTCTATTAGGCCAAAAATGTCTGCTGATTTGAACACCTTTGTTGAATTCTGCCCACAATGCCATGCATCCATGACATTAAAATCCTACGCCCTTCCTTTTGCCACCAACGTCGCCAGGGCATACCATAATCTTTCCCGAAATGACGCTTTCGCACTGGAAAGTGGTCTCCCTGACCTCAGCGCTGAGTCCGCTGCTCTAGCAGTAGAGATCCAGCGCATGGAAATCCTCCTTCCGACTCTCAAAAAGCATCGTGCGCATTTGGATTACCACATTCGCCAAACTCGCGCGTACACAACCCACTCCCCCATCCGCCAGCTTCCCACTGAAATTCTTACTCTCGTTTTCGCCTTTGCCTGCACGTCCTACGAACCCGAGTATCACAAAACCCCTCTTAGCATCAGTCTTGTATGCTTCAAGTGGCGGGACATTGCTATGGCGGCTCCGCGCTTGTGGACCAATATCTACATAGGGGGGTCGGGACCGGAGGCGCGCGCGCTGTTCAGTATTATCTTGAACGATGCGGGGAGCTTCCGATATTACTCAAGATCGATACACAATGCATTCAACATTGTATACGTAAAGGGTTGTCCGACGCGGCCGACGCGGGCATCACACTGACGCCGGATGAGTGTGCCAGTGTTCTCGCATACAAGTACGACGTGGAATGTATGCATGAAATCTACAGCACATTCAGACGTTGGAAAGCTGTCGAGTTTCATGTGGGGGAGGAGGACTTGGATTTGCTTGACGACCATACGACAAAGGAAGGTCTTGGACTTCCCCTTCTTGAGTCTCTCACATTGGCACCGATAAAACCTGTGCGCAATTTCGGGCCATCTCCCTCCGCTTTTCAAAATGTGCCCCGTCTCACATACCTGGATCTAAATGAAGATGGGGGTTGGCTGTGGATTAATTGCGGGCTACCAACAAACATTTCCGAATTACACACGAATCGAGACAAGTTGGAGTGGCTGGCAGCCCTAAATCGTTCATTCGCTGATAGCAAGGAGGGAACTTCAACACTCGTCGTGTACCCCCCGTGTCCTTTTGACGGATTGGATGACGGATGGGGTGGAAAGACTTTCTTGCTTTCACCATCAATTACGCACATCGTGTTCAATACAGAGTTCTGGACGATGGACTTCAAACGTTTTCTTGAATTGGCGTCTATTCCTGGCCTCAAGGCTCTTACGATTGTTGCTCCAGATCCTGCCGATACAGATGGGCGCGAAAAGGAGCAATCGTGGGCCAACGTGTTGGAGGCAGTTCCCAAACTCTTGGAAACCTCCAAATGCATGCTCGAATCATTCAATCTCACGATGCATGGCCGATATCGAGCGCAGCACGTATGTCTCGCCGCTCCGATGGCGCAGACTCTTGTACAAGCGCTGCAGGCGATGCCGAAGCTGCAGAGCCTCACCGTCATCGAAGCCATCTCGGGGCCTCCTCTCCTCACTGAGCTCATCCCGGGAATGACGGACCGTTCTCTTATCCCCCAGCTTGAGGCGCTGGAGCTTGTGTGGGCGGAAGACTGCCATCCACATGACAGTCTGATGGCCATGCTGTCGTCGCGGGTTGGCGACGGAGGGGGAACATTGGGTCTTTCTTCGGTCGTTCTGGGGAGACGAAATGGATGCGAATTCATGCCCGCAGTTTTGGACCACTTGCGGGAACTCAGAAAGAGCGGTGTTCGAGCAAGCCTGTGGTAGTTGTCGATTACATAGAATTAATCTCTATGCAGCCACACAGATAATTCGATGTCTTGTCTGATTCCATTATTATTGCTGTTCGATGTCGATGTTAAGCGGTTCTTGGCCATGTACTTACCAGAAGTTGTGAATGCTATTTTTTTCATTAACAAGATTGTAATCAAGAGACGCGAGCAAAACTGGCTTGTTTTAATTTATACTGTACAGACTATAAGTATTTCCTCTAGATCTGTAGGAATGGCCACTGACTTTACAAATACAGTACTTAACCGGCGGGCTTGCAGGCCCTCCGCTCGAAGTGCTTAGCCCCTTGCTTCGTCTGATTAATGGAGTGGTCGTTCCACGAAGTCAACGCTGTAAATCCAAGGTGCATGGAAGATATACGGAAGCTTCTGCCGCTCCAAAAAGGAGTGGTCCTCAACCCCCAATCGAGCAACTCAAACGGGCCCTCTTTCCCAACAAAAGTCCCATCGCTCAGCAAGAATATCGAGTCAGAACCACGGCGAGTACACTTACATGAAATGGAACGCCTATCCCTCGCCTTGCCTTAAAGCCCAGTTAGCACGACAGAGAAGTACATTGCGAAACAGGCGATATACAGGAGTAGCGAAGCCGTAGGCGATGGTGGTGGTAAGAAAGTAAGTAAGTATTAACTCGAGTCCGTTGTACATAGTAGTCCGCGCGTGGGCGTCACCATAGTGTAGTCATATCAATAAAATCCGTTACATGAAATGTGGCAACAGGACTTGGTCGCCGTGTCGTGGACGTGGACCAAAAACAGCAAACTTAGAAAGGACGCCATGATGTTGGGAGAGAATCATTGAAGGACTGATACCACCTATAAAACGCGGATAAGTATGGTACGCTTGATCAAGGACGAAAACGGACTTTATCTCTCGCGCGCTGAAGGTCAGCATCCATGGCTACCAGAATTGCTCTGATGGTTGCGGGCTTGTCCTGTGCATCGCATGATGCCCTCGCCATCCTAATCGCATTCCACGCCCATTCCTCACCACCTAGTCTGAGCCCCGGGCACTCCCGTACGGATTTCGCAAACTCTTTGAGGAATGCCATAAACCAGTGATGAGCCCACGCCTCCGTGCAGTTCCTCGGGCCATGGACTATCTCGAGGGGAGCCTTGCGATGACACGTTTCGCAAATCTCACGCCCTGCTATGGGCCACAATTCGCGAGCCTGGGGGCAACGAAACATGCTATCCCAATCATAGGATAGTAGCCAGATTATTGACATATTCCGTGATCTCCAAGGCACGTTCAATGGCATCAGCGCACGCGGAGGCGTACTGTTGCATAGCTTGGAAGTCGCGCGCCGTGATGTGATCATGATCAGGAGACACGATGTCGAGGCGTTTGGGAGAGGTCTGACGAAGCACCACGTCGGCCGCGACTTGCACGAGAGAAAGTGGCCACCTGTGGTATCTCAGCATACCGAATACCGCAAATGCGCCTTTAGCATCAGCGTATTGCAGGCACTCCGAGATCCGAGAAATGGCACCGTCCAACATGAGGTATTTGTCCAGGACGACACGGGCAGCTGAGTCAAGGGCGCCCGACTTAAGGTCCTGTATCGACATTGGAGTTGGGTCTGCATATCGAAGAGCACGGTACGCTTCATCAAAGCCCTCAGCCAGATCCACCACTGGGAGGCTTTCCACGGTTTCTGTGGGTACCGCATCCTTGAGAAGTGCAGAGAAGAACCCGGATGATGCGGCAAGCGCAGATGCGACGACATGAATGAGCTTGCCGTCATCGCAGCGAACGATCAGGTCTGTTGACTGTCCCTGGAAGATGGCCATGGTGGTGGTATAGTTGAAGGAGCAGGATGAGATCCCACGCCGGCTAGTCTTCTAAGAGGCTTCTCGGTTTACCTCTATTTAGACTTCAAGTCTGTTCGTCTCTCGCCACTATTTCTTACCCGTTCGGTTGATGATAGACATCTTGTTCATTCGTAGTCACCCCGTTTCTTTACCCTTCGAGCAGGCCCCGAACCTCAGCTGGCGCTGTCGTTCCGTTCACAAATCCTGTAGCGCAATGTGGATTGATATTAATAGTGGATATCATGTGTCGCGAGCCAATCAGATCAAGAGGAACGCCGCCATCCAGACGACAGTCTGATAACCATGGTATCGTCGCGAGCTGGCGACGGACAAGGGCCATCGGGTCTTTCTTCGGTCGTTCTGGGAAGAAGAAATGGAGGTGAATTCAGGCCGACAGTTATACTGTTATAGCCCACTTGCGGCAACTTAGAAAGAGCGGTGTTCGAGCAAGCCTGCGGTGATTGTTGATAAAAAAGAGTTAGTTTCTATCCAGCCACTGACAGTGATAACGATAACACGAGGTCTTGCCTGATTCCATCATCGTTCGATGTAGATGTTTCATGGCCATGTACCAGTTGTGAATGCCATTTTTCTTTAACTAGATTGTGCCAATGCTAGAAAAACGTGGCGACTTGTTTATGCTATACATAATATAAGTATTTCCTCTAGATCTATAAGAGTGGCCACTTACTTTACAAACAACCACTGGACTCACAGTCCATCCGCTCTCCGAGTCAGCCCTCACCCACTTGCTCCGTCTGATTAAACGAGAGCTCGATCCACGAAGTCAATGTCGGAGAGCCGTGGTGCATGCTTCCTCCGGAAGACATACGGAAGCTTCTCCCTGTCCAAAAATAAGTGTTCCTCAATCCCAAATGTCGCAGACTCGAGCAACTCAAGCGGGCCGTCTCGTTCCAAGTCCCATGGATAAGCAACGTTATTGAGCATCGCCAGATCCTCCATACCCAAATGCAGCTCGACGTCCCTCCACCTCCGAAACGTCGCGCTAAACACGACCTCCATGATCCGAATATGGTGCTCCGCCGTCTCTTCGTACTCATCCCACTCATTGTTCTCCTCCTCGAAAGGCCGTCTCTGATACGGGACCTTGATTTTAACCGAAAGCGGGAGGTCCGCCGAGCGGCGCACGTACACCATGAAGAGGCGATGCCATTTGTGCCCTCCGAAATAGATGTTCGTCCATATCACGGCGTGGCCAACGCGATCTGGCGCCACTTCCAGCAGGTCCAACTAATATTCAACGGCAATTTGTATTCGTACCGCTTGTACGACGTGCACGCCTCGATGAAGATGAGCTGGAGAATTTCGGTGGGAAGCTGGCGGATGGGGGAAGGCGCGACGTACGCGTGGCTTTGGGTCGTGTGTCGCAAGAGATGCGCGTGGCGCTCTTTTAGCGCGTTCAGCTTCGCTGTTGTCTGCGCGATCTCCGCTTCAAGTCTAGAAGTTCGCGATCTGGCTGCTCAAGGCCAGCGGTTATGACCTGCACGTCGTCTTGGCTAGGAGCATGGAACGCTCTGGCGATATTGTTTACAAATGGCGAGGTGTAGGATGTGGCGGGGGTAGATAATTTAGACCAGGTCGCGTTGGCCGAGAGCTCCTGCATCCTAGAGAAAATGTTCGCATACCGCATCATATATATGTAGAGGAAGATGCTCACGATTCCGAGTCAGGGTGCTCCATAATTGACGCGTTCTTTACAAAGAGAAGAAATAGGCGTCAAGACTGTCAATCTAACGTCAAATCAAGATGTTCGGAGCCGCCGCGAGTACTCTTACATGAAATGTAGCAACAGGACTTCGTCGCGTTGTCGTGGACGTGGGAAGCAAAAGGGGCAAGCTCTGCCGATCAAGCAGGTTCTCACGCCGAATTCAAAGTTACTTGATAGCAATAGCATCCTACGCACGAAATAGTAACTACACCACATCATCTCCGGCGTACAAATCATTAAAGTGCAAGATGAATTGAAGCATGCCCCATGTCTAACAAACCCAAAAGGAACGAGGACACACATCCGCGTATTTTACAACAACAACCCAGAAATCTCCCGCACCACATTCTTCACTCGTTCGTCGCCCACCTTGGCCACGAGTGCGCGAGTCTCAGAAGACTACATCCGACGCAAGGCCTGTTCTCGCTCCCTGCTGTTTAAGTGCAAACATCTAAACCGGGAATTTCAGAAAGAGACTCGACAAAACGAGGGAAGCGACTAACGGTATTTCCAAGCCCGACAAGGGCGCGGTACGCCGCCTCCGCTTCGTTATCCGATAGCGACAAGAACTAAGAATATTCAGGACCTGGTACTTGTGTAAAAAGTATTTGCCCACCATGAGAGTAAGCGAAATATGCAACTCTTGCTGCTCTGGCGATAGAGTTTTGCGTACTGCCAAACAAGACACACTATGAAAAACGCCCAATCAGCGTCCAGCGGAGTGTTCAAACAGAAGGAAGCGGACTTGAACAACAACGAAGCCAAGGCCAGCCTCTGCGTCTTATTAAAGCTCGCAAATTCAATAGCCCTAGGGCGTTCAAAATCTGAAGGCAGCATCAGAACGGATACCCTCCCCAAAAGGTTAGACCCACTTGATCAACAGTCGCCCGGCAGCGCTCCCATTCGATAGTAGGTTCGCCAGCGCCCTCAAAGTCAGCAATGCATTCGTATCCCGCGTCTTATTTGGTCCGGGCACCGTGGCGCCGCCCCACTCCGACGCCTTGAACAGAGCATTCAAGAACTGCGTTCGCATCTCGGGTGTCTCCAGCACTTCTGGGCAGAATCCGGCGACAAGGCGGCTCAGGTCGACAACTAAATCGGTGCTTGAAATCACTATACAATATCTGCAGGCTCTCGAACGTACGTACCTGGGAAAAGCTGCGACTGAGGCCACCTGTCCAGGATATGTATAAGCGCTTCAGCATGTGAAACTGACAGAAGGGAGGGTCCGGTAGAGTCTGGGGTCACACTAGACAGGTAGACAAAAATCTCATCGAAGGCGGTGATCTCTTGCGGGTACATGGCAAGCGCGGACGTTGACTGCGTGCCGACTTGATTAGCGCCAGAAAAGAGCATAGATGTCTTTACATACAATCTCGTTTCTGATATCCTCGTTGAATTGGAGAATTTTCCCTTGCATGGCAGTCACATTCGCCTGTTTGAATGAAACCACTGTTGTCTGGAAGGTACAAATGAGTATCGCTTCTGTGCTTATTAAAAGGACCAGCTTACCGCTGGAAGGATTGATGACTTTGGTGGCGGCGGGGCAGGTGTAGGCGACACATTCGGCGCGCCAGAGTACCGCGATGCGCCAGTGAAGGGATCCATGTACTGGTCGTTCGACTGCTGGGTGAAGGAAGAGGGAGTCCCGGTGTAGCGAGAGTTGCCTGTAAATGGGTCGACATATGAAGATGATGGCCCGGTTGGCACTGATGCGGCGGAACTTCTGTATCGCGAGGCACCTACACGTAGATTGAGTTTTGGGGTGCATACCCATTAAAAGCGATAGTGTTCACCTGTGAACGGATCTACATATTCGTCTGCGCCGGAACCGAGATTAACGCCGGAAGTATTTCTCTCGATAAACTTGACAACTTCATCGATATAGCTCAACGGAAGCTCGTTTCGTTCCAAAAAGCGCTGAGCCGCAGCGTAGGGATTTTCTGGACTTGAACGTCAGATCTACGTTGCCAGATGGAATTGCACAACCGACCAGTAACATTGTAAGGAAGCTTCAGAGGCGGAACGCCGTCCTGAATGTCCACGTCAAAGACGTAGTCATACTCCTTCCCTTCGTACAGTTGTTTTCGGCCCTGCCCAACTGCGTCGACAACGTCTCCAATCTTCTTCCAGGAAAACGAAGCCGCATCCCACTACGGTGAAATTAGCATTTCAGAAACTTGTCAAGGTAGAGGAACCTTACTTGATGTGCTTCTACCATTTCCCCATTTCGAACCATCTTCACTTTACCTGGTGCATCGCCGGGTGTGCTCAGCGCCTCCAGTCCCGGTAGATCGCTCTTCTTCACGTCGCCCACCTGCTGAGTGGGGAGAGCCTGACTGGCGACCAGGTCGTCGTACTCCTTGAGGTCGGCCTGCGATGCATATCGCTCCTCGGAAGCAGTGAAGATGCGCACGACGCCATCACTCGATCCACTGACAATGTCGCCATTTGGCATCGAAGACACTGTCCATACTGAGATAGCCGGGTGTGTTATCACCTGCGAGCATTCTCCGTCCTTCCAGACGCGCACAGAACGATCTTCACCGGCAGATACAATGTCCCCGTTCGGTAGGACAGACAGGCTGTATACAAAAGAAGTGTGCCCGGATAAAGTATACACGACATCACCACCAAGGGTCCAGACGCGTATTTCACTAAAGGTCACGGTGGGGGTCAGTTGGCGACCCCGGTAAGCAGGATATAAACTCGCCTGTCATTTGAACAGGAAGCGAAGCCGATATCGGGTACGAGTGCGAGTCCGCGAACGGCGTCTCGGTGTCCGGTGAATGTGGCAACACATTTGTTGGTCTGCCAGAGCTTGATAGACTTGTCGGCAGAGCCTGTACATAGCTTAAATCGAAATTCAAGAAAAATGAATATGCACGTACCCGTTATGTACTGGTCCTCATCAACAGCCAAAACAGCCCATACCGATTGCTCGTGCCCGCGAAGGTCATGCGCCAGCTGAAAGCCTTTCCAGACCTTTGCCGTCCTAAACTCGTCAGACCCTTTCCATATCCCAGCAACAGC
The DNA here is from genome assembly GCA_015501595.1 of Hymenopellis radicata. Taxonomy (NCBI): domain Eukaryota; kingdom Fungi; phylum Basidiomycota; class Agaricomycetes; order Agaricales; family Physalacriaceae; genus Hymenopellis; species Hymenopellis radicata. The sequence goes on along the minus strand of JADNRX010000050.1, from coordinate 79,013 downwards.
GCGAAATACCTGTCCCACGAGCCCGAGATGATCGTGCCGCCTAGTGTTGTATCCAGCGCACACACGTTCTCCGAATGCCCCACCAGCGTGTAATCGGGATCATCCCGCGGTCTATCCAGCGAAAAGACGTTGATCACCGTGTCCTGTCCGCCCGTAACAGCGTATCCCGCTGCATAAGCCGCTTAGCAGACGCCACAGTCTGTATTCGTCAGCGCACCTGTGGATCCCGGTGTCGAGGGCGGATGTACGAGACGGCATTAACGTAGCGCGAGCCCGCCTTGAGGACCAATTCTGGTGTGAAGGATGACGCCGATGGCAAGCGCTGCCACGAAATCGCTGTCGCATCCCGCGACGCGGACAGGACGAGGTCGTCGTTGGCGAAACGACAGCGCGTACCTGCGGTGGATTAGACGGGGGCGACGGCGCAGACGACGAGCACGAACATCGGATCCGTGGGCGGCCAGCGTCGCAGACAGTTTGTAGGACATGTTGACGGTAAGGATGAAAGGAACAAACGCGGTAATCAATTCACGTCGATCATGATCAGTTTCTCGAACTTGTCGCGACAGAATTAGGAAACTGCCTGCGCATACAGCCAACCGCACATCTCTCCAATTTCGGCTCATACAGCGCGCCAAATCGACACCGCTCTATCGCGATTGCTATATTTGGACCCGCTCCCGCTCACTGGAACACTGATCTCAATGAGAGCTGTTCTACGAGGAGGTAACATTGTTGTCCCAGTCTTCGACCAGTTCGGATGAGACAGAATAATTATTAGGCTCTACATGTATACGAGGCAACAGAAGAAAACGGTCCGAGTCCTAAAGACTAATACAGGGGAATAACAATACAGATGAGCAACCTCCAAGATCACAGAATGAGAATGAGAATGAGAAAGGCTACACCTGGGGGCAATGGGGGACAAACGAGTGGAAGGCCGAGCGAATCAGGCAGTAGAGAAAACGGGTATTGAGGAGGAAGGTGTCGCAGTCGAGATATATAAGCAAGGCTCTTTTAAGAAACCCAGACTGGAAAATATGCGTGAGACGACAATCAAAGCAAGACACCCAGACAACTTACAAGCAAGCGCTATGACCAGGTACAAGGTGACGAGCATCAACCCCTCCATGTAATTCGACTTGCCGTCTTGGATGAGCGTGTTGACCAAGAACACCGCCACGAACAAGCACACGGTCTCAAAGTTGGCGAAGAAGAGCGTCAACTCATGTCCAGAGGCCCAGCCAACGACAACGAGGAGGGGGATGACGAAGGAAGCGATTTGCTATTTATACCATTAGCGAAAAAAGGGCACCGGAAACCTTGACTGACAATCGAGCTTCCAACACAGATACCAATCGTCAACTCCATCTGTCCCTTCATCGCCATCCAGATAGACGTGACATGTTCAGCAGCATTAGCGACGATGGGGAGAAGGATGAGACCAATGAACGACTTGGGAATCGAGTACCGCGTCGCAAACTCCTCAATGGAGGCAACCACTGCAAGTCGGGTTAGCGAGAAACACACCAATCGAAGAATCCACCACTGACAATAATCGGCACAGAAAGAAGTTACAACAGTAATGAGCAGAAGGCTGCCAGACAGCGTGAGTAAAACGCCAGAGATGCGCACCAGAATACGCACCAGGCTCCAGCAGAGATGACACTCATCTGGGCCTCTTCGGGCTCTTCCGGAGGAGGACGAGCGCCGCGTGCAATTTCCTCATCTGTTGGAACCTGAGGCTCAAAGAGGCGGTGATGGGTTTTCAACTAAAGACGCGTCAACGCCACCAAATAAAATACACGTCCGCACCTACCTGGAAGTACAAAAACGCAACATACATGCCCAAGAGCAGAATCGCGGTACCGCGCGAGATGATGAGGAGACCATCCAAGCCAGCCCGATCTAAGTCCAGCAGGTTATTATTATGATCTGACGACGAATCTAACCACGATGAACCTATGGCGTTGGAAAAAAGATTCGTGTTACCGGACTTGACGCTGTGGTAAGCAGCGGGGATAATAAGAGCTAAAGTTTATCACGGTCAATGCGATGCACGGCGTGGCGCGGAGAAAAAGACCGACTGATGCAGGAAAGGGTCATCAGCTGAAGACAAAAGACATCAGCACGTTGGTCGACACGTCAAGATAGTGACGAAACTACGCACAGAGCTTTGCCTAGAGAATTGAAATTCATCAGCAAGGCAGTGCATCAAAGTAGGAACTACTACATACGCTTGAGCCGCAGTTACTTGGAAGTTGCTCTCCTGTTCAACCGTGCCAGCTAAGACATTCCTTAGACACCGCCTCCAAAATGCCAAGGACTATTGCGTACCAGCCAAGAACGAGCAGCCGAGTACGAGGAGAATATTCGACAGGATAGAGCCCAACATCTGTGGCGCCGTTCAACTCGGAAAGAAATGATTTGGGGTGAACAGCCACGAACCGAGTTTTGCACAATTACGAGTTCATCTGGTTTCCAGCGAATCAGTCGCGCACCTAAGCAATTGCCGAGGGTACGCACCTTTCAACAACGCGGCCACACCAACGATGATTTCGACAGCGTTTCCAAACGATGCGTTCAACAGTCCAGCCAGAGTCTGGCCCAATCTAAAAGACATTTGTTCTGTGGCTTCGCCAAGCAACTAGAGAAAGGGTGAGACCAAAAATGCGTGACGCCTCAAAAAATGAACCTTGGCAAGAGGAATAATAGCAATGAAGCTGAAAGAAAAACGCAGTGCAGCATCCCAGTTCAGGTAGTGTGCCACTGCACTCAGAGGTACAAAGATAAGGAGAACATTTAAATAGCTTCCAAGGAAGAAAAAGCGGAGGGATTTTCCCCAGGACGGTTCGTCTTTTGCTTCGATTACAGCCAACGCGCGCTGCACGAAAGACTGACGCGGCGCGTGTCCGTTTTCGCCGGTGAGCAATGCTGTCCGTTCAGATGGCGGTGGTGACATGGTGGTGGTGTGAGAATGAGAAGGAGTGATGGTATGAGAAGAACGGAAAGATAAAGGAGCGTATGTTGGTGTATGTAATATGTATTGGGCAAGGCTGTGCGATCCAACGCCCCGGTTCGCCGGCGGATGATCGATGACGGGATTACGCCAAGCCGATCCTCTAAAATTCTACCACTACTTACGGTTGAACATCTACATTCCTGTCTAGAACCTTGAACTTTCCATCCAAGTGGGATATATCACCGTACCGCACCAACCGGGCTGTCCCGTCCATCTCTATGTCTATTGTCGTCACGGAACAGTTCCAGCATTTCCACAGCCCATGTTCGCCGTCCGACCCACTCATCTTCCCGCGCGCGAGTAGAGCCTTGACCAGGGTAATAATAAAGCCACCATGAGAAACCGCCAGCACATTCTGAGCCCCAGATCGGGTCGAGCCACAATCCGCGACCAGCCCATCCCACCAATGCAGTGCCCGCTTAGTGAAGACGTCTGTAGACTCCGCTGTCGGGTCTGAATTGAAGTTGACAGCAGACGTCGACCGCTTCTGCGTATACGTCTTCCCTTGCAGTGCGCCAAAGTTCTGTGGGGGGCTATGATTAGATCCACATCAGCGGCCTCGCTGTATAACGTACCCGTTCTCGCAGACCGGCTTGCTGGCGAATCGGAACGTCTGGGTGGTGCGCCATGATTATCGCCGCCGTCTACACAGCCTCGTTAATACGGCGTCATCCCGATGAATGGAGGATCCCGCACCTTTGCCGCTCTACTCAGATCACTCGAGTACGCCAGATCAAAGGGTATCTCTTTCAGAGCAGCCGCCACCATCTCCGCCTGACCGATCCCAGCGTCGTTCAGTTCCGTATCGAGCTGCCCTTGGACGATCTCTTGTCTATTGGCCTCTGTCTCTCCATGGCGTACCACATATATCCTGACCATGTCGTGCCCGGAGTCAAGGCTGTTAATTTCAATTTGGCGTGAGAAGCTTAAGTAGCTCAGGCTGGTTGATCGGTGGAAATAGGGCTTTTGCTTCGCATCCACGACAACGCGACTACTTAAAGTTAAACGTCCTGTGAATATACTCGTGCTGCTTCAAGACTTGATCTGACGTTGGATTGACAGTCTTGACGCCTATTTCTTCCCTTTGTCGCCTGACTGGCCAAAGAACGCGTCAGGTATGGAAGACTCTGACTCGGAATCGTGAGCATCTTCCTCTACTGTAGACTTTCATTCAATTCGTCGGCCCATGTGACCTGTGACCGGTCCGACGAAATTATGGATTCGTCGAATTACCATATATAGTAATTGCCGCCGCGGCGGAGCTGCGGCGGGAGGCTGGCGGGGGCCCCGCCGGAGACTTTTTCGTAATTTTCGCTGTGACGGCTGTGACTTTTCGTCGATTTCGGGTCGTCCGTGACCCGTGACCGACGAATTGAATTAAAGTGTACAGTACATATGATGCGGTATGGAACATTTTTTCTAGGCAGTGGTATCCGCTCGCGACCGGGCCTAATATATCTACTCCCGCCACATCCTACGCCTCGCCATTTGAAAACAATATCGCCAGAGCGTTCCATGCTCCTAGCCAAGACGACGTGCAGGTCATAACCGCTGGCCTTGAGCATTCAGATCGCGAACTTCTGGATTTAGCAGCGAAGCTGAAGGCGCTAAACAAGCGCCACGCGCATCTCTTGCGACACACCACCCAAAGCCACGCGTACATCGCGCCTTCCCCCATCCGCCAGCTTCCCACCGAACTCCTCCAACTCATCTTCAGCGAGGCGTGCACGTCGTACAAGCGGTACGAATACAAATCGCCCTTGAACATTAGTTGGGTTTGTTGGAAGTGGCGCCAGATCGCGCTAGCCACGCCGTCGCTATGGACAAATATCTATTTCGGGGGGCACAAGTGGTATGATCTCTTCGAGGTCTACTTGAGCCGCTCGGCGGACCTCCCGCTCTCAGTTAAAATAAAGGTCCCCTATCAGAAACGGCCTTTCGAGGAGGAGGTCAATGAGTGGGACGAGTACGAAGAGACGTGGGAGCACCATAATGATATCATGGAGGACGTGTTTAGGGAGACGTTTCTGAGGTGGAGGGACGTCGAGCTGCATCTGGGTATGGCGGATCTGGAGATGCTCAATAATGTTGCTGGTCCATGTGAGATGGCGGGAGGCCTTGACTTGCTCGAGTCCGTGACATTGGGGATTGAAGAACACAGCTTTTTGGAGAGGGAGAAGCTTCCGTATGTCTTCCGAAGGATGTATGCACCATATCTTTACAACATTGACTTCGTGGAACGACCACTCCATTAATCAGACGAAGCAAGGGGCGGGTTGAGGAAGAGTGGATGAAAGAAGAAGAAGAATGGCATCCTAGAAATGTAAGCCCAGTTCCAGAGTAAAATATAAATAGGCACGAGCGAAGCGACTGTCTATTTATAGAACTCTGGCCTTTACCTGACTTTTCTCGCCCCGAAAGCTCGATCTTATCTTATCTTTCCGTTAATCTTATCTTAATCTTCACAAGTTTCCGTTCCGAAATATTGCTCTGAGATTCTCTTCGCGTTAAACGCATATTTCTACGCGCGTTCCAACACGAGTCCTGATTAAACTTCATATTCGATGCCGTGTTCCGTTCCAGAGTAAAATATCCAGCAACGCCCATGGCTATCGACGCCGACGACCCGCGACCGACTTTGAGTCGTCGCACACTGTCACGGAGACCGACCTTGTGTCGTCTCCCTCTGCAGTCTTTCAAATCGGAGCAACGAGGTGGCGACAATAAACGGCGACGGCAATATGAAGAGGAACATGTGCCAAATTCATGCTGAACAGAGTTCTTTCAACTTCTTTGACTGTCTGTACAGGTGCGTTTTTCGACTAACAGATTCCCATTGTGCTTACAGCAGAGTCAGACTGCATATCCGAACGGTGTTGAGATTTGTTCGCTTACACTCCCACCACCACCATCGATGAGGCTGCATATGTAACGGATAATTCTCCGCGATGCCCTCAGCACAACGGCCAACATTCATCAAGATGAACGCTGACAGTATGGGCCGTATGACAGTCGATACTGGTGATCGACTTTGTGAGTCGTCGCGGCTTTATTCACTTCGTCTCCTACTACCACTAACGACCACCAATCCGCTCAGTCAATCCCGTCTCCCATTCCACAACCGCTCATTATCCTACTCGTCTGCGACATTGAATCATATAGTCGCCTCCTCAGCGTCCACTTATAATGACGGGTCTCCCATGCGCATAAGAGGAGCCAACTTTAGGATGAATGGTCGCGTACGCCCCGGACAATGGGCTGCATATTCATGAAATATCGATAATCACGGAAATACAGCGCGTCGGCTAGGAATTCAGACACCAGCGCAGCGCCAGCTCCGCCGCATCCCGAAGGAGGGCTCTGCCAGGTCGATAGCAGCGGGTTCAGTGCGTTTTTGTCCATCAATTTCTCTCTCTCCTCATCTAGCTTCCTTTTAGACATCAGCAAGATCGCCGATGAATCTGAACATGGTTTGAATTCGTCTCTCTCTCCTGCTTACCACCACCGCCGCCACTAACTCGCAGCGAGTTCATGAATGACAACAACGATCAACGCCACGGATGGTTTATGGTGACGACGAGCGTCATATGCGACGCGTAAGCCCCATATTTGGGCAGCACATCTCTGCGAAGGCCGACGGAGTGGAAGCGGTGCTGACGGAGTGCGCTTGCTCCTCATGTGCAGAACGAGTTGCTGCCCCAAATGCATCCTTTTTTTGCTTGCTTGATCATTTACTTGCTGCCACCCCATAGCCATAGGGATGTGCGCCGTACCGTATGTACGGTCCATACGGTACGGCATACGGGTTACGGTACCCGTACCGTGAGGCATCCTGGAATACGGTCAACGGTTCGGTCATATGGGGGTAATGCTGGGGAAAAATCCAGAACGGTTTTACTCTTACTTTCTTACTTTTGTGGACGAAAAGTTTTACTTTCAGTTGGCCCACAATCTCACTTTTCAGAAAGTGCTCAAGTAGGACTGGTCTCACTTCTCAGTGATCCAACTTTTTACTCTTACTTTCGGGAGTCTCACGTTCGAGTCTCCTCCTGGTGACCGTTACATGACTGAACGCGGCGTATTGACCAAAAGAGGATGATTAATAAACTCGATATTTTAAAATATGCATATTAATAGAAGTACGTCTTGTTACCCCAACCGTTTCTGTCCTTCGCCCAGGCTGAGCCATCCCGATCGCTATGGAACACAATGGAAGCACGTTTCCCAGTGTAATGCAAATTGAAATGCGTGATACGGCACGACTGGAAGACCAGGGAATCCCCTGTATATGTTCGCACCACAAGTCCCGGCTCCTCCATAACTAGTTCCGCCCCAGTACCCTCATGGGCGCTCAGAACCAGACATATGTTCTGATCACCATGGTCCCGATGGCCTCGTGAGCAGGCGTTGAAGTTGACAACCACACCGCCGAAATGGTATACTGAAGGTTGAGGGCAGCCAGGTAGGAAATCAATATAGGCGTCCAGTACAGTGAAGTCGGGAATGAGAATTCGCATCTAACAAGGTTCAGCATGTGTGTATCGAATATGTAAAAACACACCTGCTCCGTTAGAAAGTCACTGATTGGCTGTAATAACTCCCTTAAGGTATCCCACCGCTCATCGGAAGTGGCCTCTTTTTGCCATTCGAGGCATGCTCTGAAAGATGTCGGAGCGTTTCTGCCCTGTCTTGTCCATGCGCCAAGCATCATCTACACCATCCACAGGCGCGTCATGGCCCTATATACACCCTCAGTATTCTAGTCCCCGAATCGTAGAAGGAAGGATAAGGACATACCCGGCGCGCAGATCGATTGTACATAGTGCAATGCAGGGCATGAAACCTATGTGGGCGTGTACCGTTCCGTGAGTCCTGATTCTGGATGACGTCGGGGAACGCAGCCTCAAGAAAGGCCATAAGGTTATCGCGATGCTGCTTGGGCACCGGAGGAAGCGAAATGGCGAATGGCTGATTGTGAATATCCATCAGGTGGAGAAACTTGTCGGATCTATCTTTCTTGGTTACATGCTCAGAAAGTTACAGAAAAGTATACTCACTCTAGACCAAGCTTGTGTCTGTCGAGCAAGACATAGCGAGCAGGATCTACCCGATAACCCCTCAACAGCTGCTTCTTCAGCTATAACCAAACTCAACATGCGGGCAAAAATTAATGCAGGATGAAACACACCTGCTCTTCGAATTCCGGTAGGTCCGAAGGCTCCAGAGCCAATGAGGCGAGTGCCCGCCGCTTTTCTGTATACGTCATGGTGGTGGAAGATGAGGCACCGCGCAGCGTGAAGGCATTTTGTGGTAAGGCGAGATTCAAGCAAGTCGGCACCTTGTGATGGTTGGGCCCTTGAACGCGAGCTATGACGGTCAAGACATCATTCCAATGAACACCCTTAGAAGGAGATGCAGGGCTAGAAGATAATCTGTATGGTGATGCTGGGGTTAACGGTGGGGTTGGAATCGACGATGGTGGATCTGGTTCTAGAGATGGTTCATCTAAAGCGAGAGGTATACGCTCCGGGAGGGTGAAAGAACTTGTTGCCTATTAATAACAGAAAACAAACGATACAGGAGAAACTGACTTCATTTTAAATGCTCCGAAGAACTTGTCCGACGAAGACCAATATTGAAGGTCTACATTGTCCTTGACAATACCCAGCACGTTGGCGTCCAAGAGCTGAACTGTATTCAAGGGGAACTCTTGTCGAAGACGATCGAGAAGCGGTCGGAAGATATGGCGAACGAGTGGAGATATAGGTAGGCCTATAGACAAAGTTAGAGTGCTTTCCAAATGCGCGAAGATGCCGACCTTCTGTAAGTCGTCGCAATATATAAGCGACTTTGGAAATGTCCTGAAAAACTGGCCTTTTCAAAGGCGGAGACTTCTTTCGCATGTACAACCAAGAGCATCAAGTAGACGCCACCAGCTTGACCCCATCTTGCCCAAGTCACCCCAATCGTATGCCAAGCGACGCCAAGCATTGAAGGTGTATCGTGGATTGTGCGGCTCAACGAAACGTTGCCAGATGCTTGTTAAATAACCCGCTCTGTCACTGAACCCATGTTAGCAATGTGAACATGTTGTGAGATGCGAAACTAAACTTACTCAGTCTTGCACGATTGTATTTTTCCAGCCAACGCCACCATGGCTATAATTCGCGCGAATTGAGCGCAGGCCACGTTCTTCTCTGCGAGATAGCAACGGTTGGAGACAAAGGCAAGATCACTACCCTCTCCAAATGCCAACATCTTGCCGCTCAGGACGTCACCGACCCATGTTGCGCGATAATCATGATCCTCCAGAAGCTTTAGCCCTTGTCCTGCGACGCGTGCTACAGCTCGAAGAAACACCGGCTTGATGGGTGTCAGGTATGCTCCGCGTACATTGTGTAGGGACCAGAGGAGGGTACGTTGGACGAGGAGGAGGGTACGCCGTTTGAGGCGGAGGACTCGTGATTGGAGGAACTGGCCACTGGGCTAGAGGGAGATGCATTCATATGATCGCCTGCCTCTACATTCATGGTGACAACGTTTAGAGGAGGGAGGACAACACCACCACGGTGGCAACTGGAATTGCTGCGGCGTGGGCGTCGGCGTCTACGTCGTTGGCCCGCTTCTGCAGTCCGACCGCGTTCCGGCCTGTACTCTTCGTCGTTCGAATCCAGTCGGCGCCGCTTATTTTGCCGCTTATTTCGGCGCCTGTCAGCAGCGCGCCGAACATTGCGCTCGCGCCATTTAGCCAGTGCCACGGCCGCCGCCGCATCATAGGACGCGTCTGAGTCCACATTCGACTCCGCCTCCGCGTCTGACTCGTCTGACTCTACGTGTCGCTGACGAAGAGGAGTGGATGAGGGAGTTGGGAGAGTGAATCCTATTGTCCAGATATGGGAGCATGTTCGAAAAGAGAGAAGACCAAAACACACCTGGACCCATGCTTGAACCACTTTTCAGTTTGGCCTGAAAACTCAACAGTCCTGGAGTCAACAGGCTCTCATTGTCCGAGAGAATCTGCTGCAAGACGCGCAGTGACTCGCCATCGAGTTCGTCCATTAGAAGCAGTGATCGTCGTGGTAAGAAGGCGAGAAGGGTGGACCCTGCAAATTCATATGTTGAACACACACGCGTCGATTCTTCAGACAGGACGTGCCTCTCAACTCCATATGCACAAGTTGGTATTAATAATATATTATGGAGTTTGAGTTGGGATAGGTAAATGATGAATACAAGTAAACAACAATGATGGATAATTCTAGTAGAGAAGGTACGAGGTGTGGTGTGCGACGTCGGTGGAGAGGTAGGATAACAAGTTCGCTTCGGCCCCAGTCACGATCGTCCCGCCGAACGAGACGTGACGTACGCTTCAGCGACCTTGTCCTGCAGCTGTCGTGACGTGAAACATCTAAGCTCGCTATAACGCTCTCGCCTCGCCGCATCTCCGTCTCCATGCCGGTCACGGCGTGAGCTCTCAATCTTTCGCTGATACCAATCCTCGGAGTCATGTCGTATCTCCTCCACTGACAAACCTTGTGGCGAGTCTTGTTTGTTGGCCAGCAACAGCAAGGGTAGTCAAGCATCTGGGGAGCGGAGAGTACGGTATCTACAGTGCTTCTTGGGTTCAAACTTGCAATCCAGGAGCTGGAAGACATACCGAATACTTCCCAGCCTTCGCTGAGACGCTCTCCGTCGTCGGCGTCAATAACATAGGCAACCGCGTGGCAGTCGTCATAGTATCGCGGCCATATGTTGCGTATTCCGCGTTGACCGCCAAGGTCATAGGATTGAAGGATGGTGGAGGGAAGGGATATTTTGCCAGCTGGAGAGCGCGTCAGGACATCAGGACACGAAAATAGGTCTTGATTTCTACCAGGCTCCAAAGCGGGATGAGTCTAGAGAGGAAAAGCAGCAGCAACGACGCACCAGCAGATACGATCGTGAAAAACGTCCCAAGGCCCAGATCTGGAAAGGATGTTAGAGAGAAGATCTGCAAGTGCAACAGCGATCAGTCGACCTTTAAAAGGTGAGAGACGACGAACCTGGGATTGCAAATCCAATGTTTGTTCATATGAACCCTGGCTCCAGCGCGAGACAAAACGGCGACTGTGGGATGGTCGGCGATGTCGAGTTCAGAGAAACGAGAGGAAATGTCCGACGTGGGCGTGGTTGGGCGTGGTTGGGCGTGGTACGGTAAAGGACGCCTGTGATGGTCTGTGTTGGTATGACGATATCACTGTGACTCGGCGTCGTCCATAGTGCTTCGTCCAGAGCTTGCCATGGTCGACATCGTCGTCGACTAGCTGCTCTTTCCGGGGCGCGCAATGGCGTTGTCGTCCTTGAACAGGAAGACGCAGCTCACCAGGCTCAGGCATGGTGGCAGACAGGAGGAAGGTGAGAGGTGCTCGCTGGGTGAGACGACGGGAAGGTGACCGCGGGAGAGAAGTTAGACCCGGACCGCTGAACGCGTTGTTTGTTCATATTGGACTGGGGTCTGTTGACACCAGCTCAACCAGATCACGTTACACCTATACCTTCGACGCGTACCGCGTTTCCCAGTGCCCACATCCTACCGTGGGAGGACTACAACTAGTCGTAGTCCTCCCACGCCCTCCAGGCGCCCCAGCGCTCATCGCCCGTACCCTCCCGACGTCATCACAGAACGTGACCGCCTCGCTACTCGCCTTGCCACTGCCCACCATCAACAAACACGGTCAACAATAAACGAGGGTCAACCCAACCCGCGTCGACAACAGCAGTGGTGGTGAATAGGGTTAAAGGTGTGTAACCATAGGTTTCATTGTGCTGCCATAATGATGAGAGGACTTCAGAGTACATGGCCCTCCTCCACAGGCTACCAGGATGTCTTACCCTTGCTCGTCGCCTGCGATCGTCCGGCCGACACAGGACCCTTCGACCATTGTCAAGACTGTTCCATCGGCCATCGCCTCCTCCATCCCTGATCTCGCGCCGCGCACCTGCCTCTACCCTCATCGCGTCAGCTTCGCCTCCCGACAGCGCGTTCCCGGTTCACCACCTGCCGCCAAGCTATTGTCGACGCTGTCTGTCGTCGTATTGCAGCCTATGTCCGGATCGCGAGCTCATCATCGTGGGCTCATCATCGTGTCCGCCTGGTCGGTGTACTGTCACGTTGAACTGGGTTGAACTGGTCTTCATTCGCGTTGTCGCGTTGAACAGGCGTTGAAGAGGGTGTCGCGCCGTCCTGATTTGCGCGTCCTCGCCATCGTCTTTCCTGCCTCTAGGTCCCTCCATCCGATGTCGCCTTCCACCCTCCGGTACGGTATTCCTTCCTTCGCTCTTCTCGCTGACGTCTTTGTTGACAATGTTTCAGACTTTTTGGGGCTAGAGAGCAGTAACCGCCTTCAACGGAACGACTTGCCTCGGTACCACGCCGGACTCGCCTTTGAATCCACGTTCTCTGGTTCAAGAACAGTTCGATACGCTTCTCTTGTTACAGTGCTGTGTTCGCATGACGGTTGGGTTGGGTAAGTCTTCTACACTCTTACTTATACAAGGTTTCCTAACGTCGTCCGCAGTTTCCTCTGCCGCCTTGACCGTATATCGCCGATATTGTGTCTGGTACGCGAACGTTCCGCACAAAGGCGCGTATTTCGGTAGTTACCTTGTATAGCTCGTGCACGGCCGTAGCGGCACTGTATTCTTGAGTAGCCGCAGAACAAAGGAGGAGTTATTGTCCTGTGGAGCCCACAATAGCACTGGGTCATCTGTGACGGGGAACACCTGTCATTTTTGGCAGTTTAGAAAGCATCCTCGAATAGATGGGCCACACTGGTGGCATGTTTGTGCAGTGTAGCGTAGTACCAAATATTTTGTAGCTCTGTTTATCAATGAGGGCTCTTTGGCGACGTTATTTGCAGTCTTTGAGTGAGGAAAGGTATAAAGGCTGCATGTAGCTGCTGGTGGATCGAAAATAAAAACTCTCATCCCTACTGCAACTATGGACTCTTCAAACACCGACTTCTACCTTCTGGTCGAGGGGACCTCTTGTCATGACAAGTGCCCGGAGCATTGTCACTACGCCGACGTGGAGGGCAAGCCGAAAAAGGAGTGGAAGCCGAGCGACAACTGCGACTGCGGCTGTAAGTTGCGCACTCATAATATTCGGCCAAGGGTATGTTGTATTATTATACATGCCACGGTTCATACTTAACATTCTTATATTTCTAGCCTGCGCCACAGACCAGCACTGCCACCGAACCCAAAACAGACTCAACCCCTATTCCCGTGGATCCCCCTCAGGTTGGTTCAGACCCTCATGTCAATGTTCTATTTTAGCTAACAGACACGTAGGACTTCAACAAGGTCAACACTTCTGGTTTCCAAGGCACTACCAAGGATACCCTGCACGCGTCTCGCCCTAACTCGTCGACTTCCTCGACCTCCTCGAAAGGAGAACCCTTCCACAAGGGTGGCTCTTGGAAGGGCTTCAAAGACCACGCTTTCACCCAAGCTCCCGAAAATCCTTTCCTCCAGGCCTCAAAGGAGCGTTCTGCCAAACGGCTGGCTGAATGTGAGAAGGCGGGCATTCGAGTGGACACCGACAAAGACGCCGACAAAGATGCGACCGGTGGAAATGGCGGGAATAAGAGGAAACGGTTTGACCCAGCTGAAGAGGTGTGTGCTTTGCTTTCGCTCATGACTTGTACTCACCCACTGCAGAAAATCAAGACCCAATTAAAAAACACGACCGGACGCGACCCAGTACATCCCAAGAAGAAGAAAAAGATCGATACCTCCAAACCCATCACTGTCATTTGCATTCTGGTTCCTCACACGGCCAAGGTGCATGCTGGAGAAGCTCCTCGCCCGAACAAGGCCATGTATGAGACGCTGGCCCTACCAGAGAATGACTATGTTCGAAACCTTACTCTCCACAACCCAGGTTGTACATCCGAGACAGTCGACGCCATACTCCAGAGCTTCAGCCACATCAAGAGGACACCCACGCCCGGAGACGCCAACGAGGAGGATCACTTTCCTTTCCAGCTCTGCGAATTAGCTGCCCAACACGCGAAAGGAGCGCCTAGCAAATTACGACCTACAGATAGATTCCAGTCCGGAAGGGCGTCCTACACAGACCTAAAGAGGTAAGCACTTTGGGTTGTTCTGTTTTCTTATCCTGACCTTCCACAAGTGCTTATACACGGTCTCAACCATCTGGGATGCCTGTAACCGAATCGCAGCTGTACATTTACATCGTTCTTGAGCGGAAATACGAGGATCTCGCTCTTTTTGACCCAATGCCAAGCCCCAAAGGAAAAGACAAGCAAGAAGGTACTTTTGTCTTAAAACAGCTGATTCAGGACTGAACAGAGTTTGTTAGCGTCGCCGTTCACCATCCCCTACGCCTCCACAGCAGGAGTCCCCGAATACTCGTGCTGCTAAGAAGAAACGCGATGAACGACTCAAGGAAGACTCACCGATCCCTGGTTCACCGGTGCTCAGTCCTGCATCTCCTGTGCCGGCTGACGTGAAGTGCCCTTTACCAAAGGTATGAACCACTTCGTGAATCCTATGCAAGTCTAAAGTTTTTGTGGAATAGCGTCAGTTATCTCAGCCTAAGGAGGTCGCGACTCTGGCCCGGCAGATGATGAACACCTATAGTCCTTTCATTCCGGGCACCCGTCATGATAGTAGCTATGGTGCCGGTGGGAGATGGGTATGTTTTATTTATCTCTCTACTTCAACGCTCACAATCTGATAGTCTGCTACTGCCATGACAAGTGTCTATTTCAAGTTTACTTCGGTCACCGGCTGCATTGACAACATCAACCGCCTCCTTACCAGTACCGACGTTTTTGCCAAGAACCCAGATCTTGCGATTACCCTTTTGATCACCAACGAAGACTACCTGGACGCGTTTGCCCCCTTTAATACTGAGGCAGAGCGCATTCGGGAGGCTCCTGACCATCCTATTGAGGACAACACATCTTTCGTCCATATGTTTCGATTAGGCTCTCAGGGGATCGGCTATGTTGGCGATGTCATTCAGCAGATGTCGAGCATGGCTGTACGTCTGTCCCTCCTTCCCGGGATCTCTCAGTCCTCGTATGACGGATTGAGAGAGCTACTGGAGACGTTGGGGACATTGGCAGGTAATATAGGTGTTCTGATGGACTACTTCACTGCAAACGTTGACGGCGCGTACTGGTTCCCCACCAACGGATTCCGCCAATTCGCAGGCTTGATTCGCTTCAACCGAACTCTCTTCTTCAACAACGTGGTAAGCTTTTTGTAATCCCTTTGAATATTCAAAACTGATCATTCTGTAGCTGCACGGTATCAAGGATTCGGTGTTCTACAAGGGCCTCTCTGGGCTGAAAGCCCTTTTAGAATCTGAACCTTCAATTACGGCGGACGTTGTACAGGAGCACCTGAGTGTCCTTGCAGGTCATGCATCTGATCCCGCTCAGATGTACATTACTGTACTCGGGCGTGGCGCCTATGGCTTCGACTATCTGGGATATATTGCAACTTATCTCCTGATGAAGATGCCTATTGGACCTCACTATCACGCCATTACTAAGGTATTCGGGGACTTCTATCTTGCCGTTGCCTGGAAACTTCACAACTACCTCCGTGTACGCACTCTTCTCTCTCTATGAGTATGACTAACAGTGTCCTTAACAGTTTCCGAAGCACTACAACCAAGTTCGCCCTAGCTTTGTGCATCCTGATGATGTCAAGCTCAATCTGATGACCGGCAATGAGGAGCCCATCGACACTTGTAAGCAGTTTGACGCTAGTACGCATCCTCTATTCTGTTTGGGGTGAATCTTCTGATGTTGGGTAGATCTCGCTCCTTGTCCTGATGGCCCCGACGAAACCTGGTATTTAGATTACTTGGTGCCCGGTGAGTTCTTCGCCCTACTCTAAGTTCAAGGCTCATTCTGTTCCAGATACCGTTCGGACAGCAACTTTCCAGTTCCGTGATCGACGTGCTCCTCCAGCCTCTTCATCGTTGACCGTGGAAGACCCTCGCCTTCAGTGTATGGCCGATTTCATCAGGAAGCCTGCTCGTTGGGATGTTTTCGTGCGCGACCTCCGCACACAGTGGCCTCATCCTATTCGCGAAATTCAGGCCAAGCTAGAGATGGATCTGAGGGCGGCTGGGGCAATTTTCTTCCCGCCTGGAGCAACCCAGTCCGAAATGGAGCACATATTGAGGACATATCACTGTACTCCACAAGAGAAGCGTCGTCAGAAAGCAATCTTGATGCTGGTGAGTTTCTTGGTTTCGCGCTCACAAACACTACTTATACTATGGCAGGTATATCATCCTGATAAAAATTCGCATACTAATGTTCGGCAAGGAGCTATCTGGGAGCGACTTTGCAACCTTATTACAGGCGCCATTGCCCATGCTTTCCAGTAGAGTAGTCTTGGAATACTATTTGCTATTGTTGTCCTTCATCATGTGATGTTCTGAAACGCTCTTCCTTGCACCACCATGAACGCCGAAAATCAACGCGACCATATTGAACAATTCCTCTCCCATTGTCGCCAAATTGTTAATGAGGCACGGTTTATCATTACCTCCTTCCCGAATGCAGAGTACGCAGCCGTTGAGCGCGTTACTCACCAACTACTGGCCATACGCACCATTGTACTCAACCTGGACGACCCATATATCAGCGAGGACACAGTTGATGATATGATATCCAACCTGGACGCCCATCTCCGCGACCTTCAGGCTTTTTTGGATGCCCCTCCTCCTCCCAGATCAGACAATCTCCCTCGGGAAAGAACAGGGCATCCAGGCCGTCCTGCATATATTTTCAACTTGGAACGCGTCACTCTACTGCATGATCTTGGAAACACCTGGGGAAGGATTGCCAGAGCATATGGTGTTGATCGGAAGACGCTTTTCAACCATTTTCGAAAGGCGGGCCTAACCACAGAGCCGCGGGAGTTCACCATTATCAGCGACGATGATCTGGATGACGTTGTTGCACAGTTCTCTCTCAACCACCCATTCACGGGGTCTGGCATTCTTAGAGGACATCTAGAGTCCCTCGACATCCATCTTCCAATAAAGCGCATCCAGGAGAGCCTCAAGCGCGTCGATGTACTTGGAGTTCTTACGAGGTACTTTTTTATACTGTGGGAAGTCCACTGTCTCATAAGTTATAGATGGCGCAAGGTCACCAAACGACGTGTATACAAGGTTCGCGGTGCCAACGCACTTTGGCATCAGGACGGCCATGAAAAGTTGAAATTCTGGGGGTTTTGGGTTCATGGCTGCGTCGACGGTCACTCGCGCATGATCGTCTATATGGAATGCCGCTCCAATAAACGCTCCAACACGGTAACACAGTGTTTTCTGGCTGGCGTCGAGATGCTGGGGTGGCCCAGTCGTGTGCGCGGAGATTACGGGCCAGAGAACAACGGCATAGAGAAGGCGATGAATTTCAAATGGGGCGAGGCCCATCGTGCATATCTTCGTGGCAAGTACGTAGCCTGTTCTAAATGTTGTGCGCTTATTGACCGATACCAATTAGATCTACACATAATGTTCGCATAGAGCGCATATGGGTCGACATTCAAAAGGACTGTTTGGAGGCTTTTCGACAAATTTTCCTCTATCTTGAGCGAAACGAACTCTGGTGCAAGGATAACCCCATTCACTGTATTTGTCTCTTCCTCGTCTTTCAGCCGCGCATTCAAAAGTCTCTCCATGAGGCTAAGGACGCGTGGAACCACCATCAAATTCGAACAGCGCACTACCAAAGCCCTATCGCCATGTATGAGCTGAGTCGGGAGGAGCTTATGGTCCAAGGCTATTGGACAGGAGATGTCGGCGATGATGTGTCTTGCGTGAACGGTTATTACGGTGTCGAGGGAGCAGATGATGCCGGAATCGAGATTCCAGTTGATCCATCAGCTACCAATGTTTCGCTCAACCGGGATGAGGATATCGAAGAGGTTC
Organism: Hymenopellis radicata; assembly: GCA_015501595.1. Taxonomy (NCBI): domain Eukaryota; kingdom Fungi; phylum Basidiomycota; class Agaricomycetes; order Agaricales; family Physalacriaceae; genus Hymenopellis; species Hymenopellis radicata. The sequence goes on along the minus strand of JADNRX010000050.1, from coordinate 61,020 downwards.
GCGCACTGTTGGCTGGGGTGGGTTTTGATTTTGAGGCTGACGATGGTAATTGGGGGATTGATGTATATTGTGAAGCTGTCTTACGTGTTGTGGCGTACGTTAATGGCACTGAAGAATAAATTTATCTACATAAGTGTCTAAGTACTTAAGTCCGAAGTACCTAAGCTGCTTAAACAGGTAGTGTGACAGCGACTCATGAAAGTGAGAGATTGAAAAGTAAAACTGAGATTAGTTGCAGAAGTGAGAGTCGTCCTGAAAAGTCAGACTTGGAAGTGAAAATCTCTTACTTTTCATTTTGGCTCAAAAGTAGTAGAAAAAGTAGTAGTCAAAGTGAGAATATGTCGTAGTAGTAGTAAAATACGGTAAAAGTAGTCAACTTGGATTTTTCCCCAGCATTACCCCCATACGGTCATACGGCCGTGATACGGCCACTGACCTAGTGTGCTCAGATGGTGTTAATACTGATACCAGTCTGGCAGCAGATGCCACATATTGTATACCAGAAGTAAATACAACTAGTTGTGGGTTAAACGGTCTCATCGTCGTCGCTGGAAGACGTCGCCAGTGATGTATATGTCCCAATCGGGACACTGCCACGTGGACCTGCTTGTCGATGAACGACGACGTTCCCTCTTCATTTGGACTGCAGGGCACACAGCTGTCACCTGGATAACATGGAAAGACATGCTCTAACCTTTGTGGTGTGGTCTCCAAGCCACGGAACGGCCTCTATGACTGTCTTTCCAGTCCTAAATGCGTAAATGCGCTTCCTTTAGGCCAAACGAGGAGTCTTTAGCATCCCCACGTATCAAGAATGACTCGAAAGACACCAATTGATCAATTTCTCTCGAGATGTATAAATGAGCGCCACACTACGGCCGTGTCCCGGCCGTTACAGACCGTGTTTTACGGCCGTAAACCGTATACGGATGGGTAGCTTACGGCCGTATCCGTAACGGTACGGCGCACATCCCTACATAGCCACCTTGTTGTCCAACATGACCAGCAGCTCTACCACAGACAAAGTCGCCATTTTCTGTTGGAATCGTCAATTACGCGTAAGCCCCACCAACGCGGGCAGCATATCTCACTCCTACTCTCCTCTTACATCCCACCTCGCTCCTCACTCACTCCCAAAACAACGGATGGATACGGCGCTCATCTACGACACCCGCGACCGACTTTGAGTCGTCGCTGATGGTCACGGAGACCGACACAGAGTCGTCTCCCTCTGACTCGACCCGAACGATGGGCAGCAGATGTAGATTTGGTGGCGGCGACTCGAACCGCGACTCGGAAGGGTGCTCGGATTTTTTCCCTTTCCCTGTTGCCACCACCATGGAGACCGACATGCCCTCCCCATCGAAGCAGCAGAGCACCTAGCTCCATGGACTATATTCCCAAACGGAGGTGACTTTGTTGTGTAAGTCGGAATTTCACTCGACTACGACGACACCCTAACCAAATATCAACACTGTATTTATGGAAAGAATTAAAACTCATACTTTCTATATTTTACTCTGGCCTGGAATTGCGCGCGCGCAATTTCACACCCTACAGATGGTTGTTTGAAATGTTATTGGACAATCTTACAGATCTACAGGAAAGACTTATATTATTACTCTTGTGCATTCACAATTGGTACATCGAACAGCAATGATGATGGAATCGCTGAAGATACTTTGTATGACGGAAAGATGTGATGTAGCTGCTATTTAGAGGGTGGTATACTGTATCAAGTGGTATACCGGGTTCCGATAAATTTCAATGTGGCGTGAGAACCTGCTTGATCAGTGGAGCCTTTGCACTTTTTGCTTCACGTCCACGACAACGCGTTACGCGACCAAGTCCTGTTGCCACCTTTCATGTAAGTGTACTCGCCGCGGCTCCAAACATCTTGAAATGACCTTTGATTGGCAGGATTTACACCCTTCTTGTCCTTGTCGCGTGATTCCCTAAAGAACGCGTCCATCATGGAACACCCTGATTCGCAATCGTGAGCATCTTCCTCTACATAGGATGCGGTGTGTAAATGCTTTTATAGGATACAGCAGCTCCCCGACGCGGGCGAGCTTACGGTATCTACTTCAGCCGCATCCTACACCACGCCGTTTGAAAAGAACATCGCGAGAGGGTTCCATTCACCCAGCCTGGAGGATGTGCAGGTCATAACCGCCAGCCTTGAGCAACCAGATCGCGAACTTGTAGACTTAGAAACGGAGATCGCGCAGACCACGGCGAAGCTGAACGCGCTGAAAAAGCGGCGCGCGCATCTCTTGCGACACACGACCCAAGGCCATGCTTACATCGCGCCTTCTCCCATCCGCCAGCTTCCCACCGAAATTCTTCAGCTTATCTTCATCGAGGCGTGCACGTCCTACCAGCGCTACGAGTACGACTTGCCCTTGGACATTAGTTGGACCTGCTGGAAGTGGCGCCAAGTCGCGCTAGCCACGCCCGCGATATGGACGAATATCTATTTCGGGGGGCACAAGTGGTATCATCTCTTCGACGTCTACGCGCGTCGCTCGAGGGGCCTGCCGCTGTCAGTTAAAATCAAAGTCCCCTACCAACGACGGCCTTCTGAGAGTGATGCCGGTGAGTGGGACGAGTACGAAGAGACGTACGACTATCATGTCGAGATCATGGTCGAGGTGTTTAGCACCTATAGGAGGTGGAGGGATGTTGAGCTGCATTTGGGTATGGAGGATCTGCAGTTACTTGATGTGTGCGCGTTTGATTCGGATTTGGAGAAGGAGGGCCCGCTCGAGGAGCTGGAGAGTGTAACATTGGGGATTGAGGGTCATGACTATTTGGAGACTGAAGAGATTCCGTGCGCGTTTCGGAGGAAGCACGCTCCGAATCTCTACAGCTTTGACGTTGTAGAACGCCCTTTCAATTAGTGACAGAACAGCAATGATCCCGTATTATCATTGTCACTAACTGTGAATGGGGTTATAGCGGGTGCTCTCCATTTTATACACCCGCACCGACCGGACATGCTGTGTCCTTATCAGGTCCTTATTGTCCTTGTCAAAAAGCTGTTAAAACACACAATGATCAGACGGTGACGATGCCCCAAATGCACACTAGAGAAGCGCCGAGAATCAAGAAGAAAGTTCAATAAAACATGTGTCCTCAACATTATATAAATAGCAGTCGATGCAGTAAACACACTCATGCTAATGGAGTCCCGCACAAAAAAAGTCCTTGAAAGTTCATCCTTACGATGACACTACATTATCCTGAATCCACTCCCCAATCACCTCATACATCTTCGCAGCGCTAAAATGCACATTCTGACCATGACCCGCTCCTTCTACAATCGAAGCACTAAAGTTCTGAGCATTCGGGAAGAAATCCTCGACGTGCTGGACGGGAGCAGCCTCCTTGTTGCAGTCGCTGGAGCAAAACACGCTGAGAACAGTCAACTTTGGATGAAAGGATGCGATAGAGAACTTGATAGCCTACAAATCAGCATCGCCGTTGATGGCCAGCACAGAGCCTGTAAAGTCGGATGCTAGGATTGCAGGAGGACCGAATGTCAACAGTTCGCCTGTTAAGAGGTTTGTTAATTTGAGAGCCGTTTAGAGAACCAAGAACGCACGAACCATAAGCTATAGTGCCCCTGTTCTCAATCGACCATTGCAGCGCATCTATAACGACCCCCATTAGCTAATACACCAAGCCGTGTAAAAAGACGAACCCGCTCCGTAGTGAGGATACGAAAAGAAGATAGTCAAATCGGCGACCAAGTCTCCCGTGGCTAAATACGTGTTGTCGAGCGCGGCTTGTCAGAACATTAGCATCATGAAATCACAATGTAGAACAATACAAAAGCGTACCAAACTTGTCCGGATATGCCTCGTTTGCCAACGCGAGGTTCAGAGCAAATGCTGATCCCCCAGAATAAGACTCCGGATCAGCCGAGAAACCCGTGAGGACGAGGTGGTCAATGGCTTGAGGGAACGCAGACGCCAAGTACAACAACGTGAAGCTATACATAGAGATTGCTCAGTTCACGAACATTAGTTTCTAACCACGCGCCTGCATACCTTCCGTAAGAATGCCCGACAGCGACCAGGTTCTTCGGCTGGAGTTCATCCCGAGCAACCTGCGCCATGGCGTTCGCTACAGCGATATGAGTCGCAAGCTGAAGCTCCTGGATACCATCCGGGTACGTCCCGTCAGCTCTAATAGAGCCTCCTGTACCCAGACGGTCGTAAGCAAAGGTCGCTTCTCCACGAGCTGCAGCGGCTTCTGCGAATGAATAAGTGTAGTTGTCTCCAATGACAACATCCCAGTAAGATTTCGTGAACCCGAGTCTGTACAAATAGTCAGCAATTTGACAACATGGAAAAGGAGAGACATACCCATGTAGAGCAAAGTTCACGACGCCACCGTCAAAATTCGGAGGACTGCATATGAGCGTGGCTATGGAGTAATTGGCAACGAGTTGTCTGTTTTCAAACGAGGCTTGCGGCGCTGTCGGAGCGAGCGCCGGGACTATCGTGCCAGTGAGCTCTTCCTGGCTCGACGGAACAGGAATCGGAATGTCCAACGTCGTCACGTTGAGCGAAATCACAAAGTCCTTGGTAACACACTGCGCGACACGTCCATCGCCGTTCGCAAGTACAGTCGAAGCGAAAAGAAGAGCCAGGAACCCAGAGATCATCGACATGGTAAATCAGGATGAGGATACATCGTCCAAGCCCCAGTCTGTTATATACCACAGAACGCCACCGACAGACTGACGGTTAGTACACCCCGACAACGTGCAAAAGTGCTCGTGCTTACATGCATCACATGATACGATGATTAACGACTGAATATTATGATAAAGACAGTCCGCGAGATGCCCGTTGTCCAGGCGCCTGTGTAAGTCTGGTGCCATGATCTTGGGGGTGGGTAAGACTCGCTACCCCACCGCCGTAACAAATGGGTAGCCGACTTCGCAGGTCCTTGGTCGACAGGGTAAAAGGCATTCGATGACAGTCATCGGAGAAATGGGAATTGAATGGGAACAGCGTCAATAGAGACCTGTCATCACCAGCCTAATTAGCGGAATATGAGTAGGGCCTTACCACAGCTGTCCATGCGGACCATTCCGACGAATATTACAACATCGAAACGGCCGACCGCTGCGCCAGACACGACGAACGACGCTTAACATGAGCGCTTTTCGCAAGAGACGTGTGCAAGATCGAAATTCAGGGGCTAAATTCGGTTTAGTAAAGCTGGGGTCCTCCTGCCTTTGCACGAAGTCTTATTCCAACCGTGATTAGCGCGGTACTTGTGCTCCCTTCAGCACATAGCGAGGATCAGCAACTAAGCGGCGCGTCAAAATACCAAAGTGGTTTCGGATCCTGTGTTCCTTGTATGCAACATCATTTTATCTGGCATGCGCAGCGGAGAGGGCAAGGGCAGTATTGAAAGCATGGGGAGTTTTGCTCTTAGCATGTGTCCTCGTTGGTGTTCTTTTCTGCAAGCGCTTTAACTTTCAGTGGTTCGATCATGCTATGATAGTGTTGATTGTCGAAGGAGTGCAAGGAGCTAGTACAACTTGCTCGTTCTTACAATCCCCAGGACCGACAAAGGTGACTCTCATCTTCCTATTCTCTCGATCTGCAGTAAAGTATGAACATAACAAAAAACTATCTATAAGTAACAAGTGGCGTACAAACCGAAAGTACTTGGCAACAATAATGTCCTTCATTTCTTCATCTTGCCTCCGTCATCTCGAGAAAAGCGATCATCACAGCAGAATCAGGCATTCCTCCAGGACCCCTTCTTCCAAAGTCCTCATCGTCTTCATCTTCATCATCGTCTTCTTCATCCCTATCATCTTCATCGTCGTCATCGTCTTCATTCATATCATCTTCATCTTCATCGTCGTCGTCATCCATGTCATCTTCGTCCTCCTCCGAGTCGTCGTCGTCATCCATATCGTCGTCGTCGTCTTCATAACGCTGTCTATACCGTCTATACGGTGCCCACTTCTTCTCAGAATCCAGCCCTACCATGCGCCGCACAAGCTCGAACTCGTTATCGTTAGCACACGTTGGCAACGCCACAAACTCATCGTCATCCGCAAACGTCGCGTAGAACTCCCGATCGCCAACCATGGATTGATCCTTCGCGTTGCTCGTGATCGCGTCCAAGGCGTATTCGACCATCCCGCCCTTTCTGAAGAAATTGATTGTCTCGGAATAGTAGGCGTAGCGTGCGTGCGAAAGAACAGTTTCCGCTGTGAATGGAAACGCATCCTCGAGGATCTCGTACGCAGCGCGGAAGACGGCGGTGAAGCCCCGGTAGAAAGAGAGAGATAGGTTGGGGTAGAGCGAGGGCGGAATAAACTCCCCGCTGTACAGATGAATGATGTCGGAGGAGTCAAGGACTTGTCTTTTCTTGAACACAAACACTTCGTCCAGGGGCATGTTGTCCATACAGAATGCGGCTTGTACTGTAATCCAAAAATCAGAAACACAAATACATCTTGAGCGGTATACACACCGCTGAGCTGGAAGATCATTCGAGGCGAGAGCCATCCGCCAAGGCAACGTCCACATGTGCATCCATGTTTGTTCTGAGCGATGTAATCTTGCACAGTCGCGCATCCGGTGTCCATGCCCATCGCGGTCTTCACAGCGTACTCCATCGACAGATCGATATCCGCGTATCCGAGCCAGTTTGCCGAGAGCAGCGTCTCCATAAACTCGCGCCCATTCACCATGTTATCGCGAAGTAGTTCAAGTGGTGTAGCTCCGTCAGCGTTGTGATGATTCTGGAGGTCCTCGACGCGGCCGAGTGTAAGAAGCGTTTTGAAGGCGATCATGTTCCTCGCTTGCACCGCAATGTGCATAGGCAGAAAGCCGGCGTCATCGGGCGCGTAGAGATCGGCTTTGTGAACCCGGCGGATGACTTGAGCAATGGAGTCGGACATGTTTGAGGCGATGGCGCAATGGATGGCGAATTTCCTTTGACGTTCCCGCTTGATGTTGTCTGAAATCTCGTTAGGGGTTTGGCCACTGGCGAGCATCTCGTAATAAGAAGGTTGGGGAGGGAGAGGAAACGCTTCCCTAACGCTTTGCTGCACGTCATCGGAAGCCAAGATTTGGTGGGTGGGATGTTCAGCGTCCATACTATACCCGAAGAACTGCGTGCGTCCTATTCTTCTAAATCCATTCTGTGTCGAATCATTAGCATACATGCGCGTGTTTTATGGTAGAGATCAACCTTGATGAAAAATGCTGTCGGTGCGCTGCCGTCTCTGGTGGAAGGCCAGCACAGAATGTTGGAAATTTCAGACTTGTACTTGGATTCGCGGAGTCCTTGTAGCAGCTGCGAGCCGATCCCTTGACGGCGGTACTTGAGAAAAATAAGGAGCTGCGACAATCTAGCAGGCGAGGCCTACCTCATCCTTCACGGTGATGTCTTCAATATAAGCAAGCGCGTCTTCGTTCAGCTCATCGGCCCAACAACCAGTGCCACTGCGATATCCTGCTTTGAAGCGGGGCTTGAGAAGGCCGTTTTTGTCGAAGAGAGTAGCAGAGAATTCGTGCAGTTCCTGACTTTCTTCGTCCATCATCACGAGAAAGTCGCCACCCAGCATGCGCCGATAGATTATGTACCCAGACAGAGTAGCGAGCTCGCCAAGAGTAGGATGCGTAGCCGTCCCTATGAGAGTTTGGAGCTGCCAGTTTTCAAAGCCTTCTTCGAGCGTGAAAGAGAATGCCAGGTCATTGAACAAAGTCGACATGATGGCGTAACGCGAAAGTGGACACGACGAGTACACGACGTCGTCACTGCACATGATCCTGTCACTGTCACTTCTTTTCCAGTCGCGTGCATAACTTAACAACAGACAACTATCGTTCATGGGGCTTCATTTCTTCGACAAGAGTCCTAGCTGGCCTTCCGAACAGCTCGCTCGTCTGGGTTCCCCCACTGCTCTTCTGCAAGCAGGCATTCCTTGCGTCGTCTGGACAGAAGTTCAAGATTCGTTGTCCAGAGTCGTTCACCGCGTCCCGACCAGCCTTTTCGACACACAGCTCCTAGTATCTGCCGGCAACCTACACCGCGCGGCTCAAACCATCTGCTCTAAGCTACCCTGCGCCATGGAAAATGACAACGCACTAGCTTGGAAGGAGTTAGTATTGTTCAACAAGGACCGGCCGCATGCATTCGACATTGGCGCAGCCACTTTATTCCTGCGCCATCACAATCCTGTCTGGGCGCGTAAGAACGTATGCGCCAAATTTCTGAAATAGTACTTGCTGATCATCTCGAATGGCGGAGCGAATTTTGCTACATGCCGCCTCCATCTTCCACTTTGACATCCTGGAGGGATGTTGAGCTGCATTCGGGTATGGAGGATCTGCAGTTACTTGATGTGCGCGCGTTTGATTCGCATTTGAGAAGGAGGGCCCGCTCGAGGAGCTGGAGAGTGTAACATTAGGGATTGAGGGTCATGACTATTTGGACAGCGAGGAGATTCCGTTCGCGTTTCGGAGGAAGCACACTCCGAATCTTTACAGCTTTGAGGTTGTGGAACGCCGTTTCAACTAGTGACGGAACAGCAATGATGATGAAATACCGTATTATCATTGTCACTAATAACTGTGGATGGATAGAGACTATGTAATCGACAATCACCACAGGCCTGCTCGAACACCGCTCTTTCTGAGTTCCTGCAAGTTGTCTAAAACTGTGGGCATGAATTCGCCTCCATTTCGTCTACCCAGCACGACCGAAGAAAGACCCTCTCCGTCGCCAACCCTCGATGATAGCATGGCCATCAGACTGTCGTCTGGATGGCGGTCTTCCGCCCACACAAGCTCCAGCGCCGCAAGCTGGGGGATAAGAGAACGGTCCGTCATCTCTGGGATGAGCTCAGTGAGAAGAGGAGGGCCCGAGATGGCTTCGATGATGGTGAGGCTCTGCAGCTTCGACATCGCCTGCAGCGCGTGTACAAGACTCTGCGCCATTGGAGCTGCAAGACATACGTGCTGCGCTCGATATCGGCCATGCATTGTGAGATTGAATGATTCGAGCGAGCATTTGGAGTTTTCCAGGAGTTTGGGAACTGCCTCCAACAAGTTGCACCATCGTTGACTAATACTACATCTGCGCCCGTCTGTATCCGCAGGGTCTCGAGCCACAAGCGTAAGAGCCTTGAGGCCAGGAATAGACGCCGACTCAAGAAAACGTTTCAAGTCCGTCGCCCAGACCTCCGATTCGAAGACGATGTGCGTAATTGATGGTGAAAGCAAGAAAGTCCGATTTCCGAGTCGATCCAAATCACCCAATAAAGGGCACGAGGTGTATACGACAAGGGTTGAATTTCCGTCCTTCCTATCAGTGAATGAACGACTTAGGTCCACTAGGCACTCCAAGTAGTTCTGATTCGTGCGTATGTCGGAAACCTTTGTTGGTGGCCCGGAATTCCGCCACAGCTCGTCTGCGTCGTTCAGATCAAGGCGTGTGAGATGGGGCGCATTACGAAAAGCGGAGGGAAGATGCTCGAAATCGAGCACAGGGCTTTTCGGTGCTAATGTGAGAGACTCAAGAATGGGAAGTCCGGGGCCATCCTTGGTTGTATGGTCAGAAAGAAAGACCATGTCCTCCGTCTCTACATGAAACTCGACAACTTTCCAACGTCTGAATGTGCTGTATACTTCATGTATGCCTTCCACCAAACTTTCATGCGACAGCGAAAGATCTTTATCGATCTTGAGTGATATCGGAAGCTCTCCGCATCGTTCAAGATAATACTTGAACAGCGTGGGAGGTTCCAGTTCAGGTCCTACATAAATATTGGTCCACAAGCACGGCGCCGCCATAGCAATCTCTCGCCACTTGGAGCATACAAGACTGATGCTAAGAGGGGTTTTGTGATACTCGGCTTGGTACGACGTGCAAGCGAAACCGAATATGAGAGTGAGAATTTCGGTGGGAAGCTGGCGTATGGGGGAGTGGGCTGTGTACGCGCGAGTCTGGCGAATATGGCAATCCAAATGCGCACGATGCTTCTTGAGAGTCCCAAGGAGGATTTCCAGGCGCGGAATCTCTACTGCTAGAGCAGCGGACTCGGCGATGGGGTCAGAGAGACCGCTTTCCAGTGTGAAAGCGTCAACTCGAGAAAGATTATGGTATGCCCTGGCAACGTTGGTGGCAAAAGGAAGGGTGTACGATTTTAATGTCATGGATGCACAGCATTTGGGGCAGAATTCAACGGAGGTGTTCGAATCAGAAGACATTTTTTGGCCTAATAGAGCTGAGATAACATAAGATTCCCGTGCAATCGACTTACGATACTACGTGTTGAGGCAATAGAAGTGCCAGCTGGTTTCTACGTTCAGAAACGCCTGCATCGTTGCAGTCAAAGGGCGATTGAGGTTCCGTTCAGTTTGATTCGCTTACCTCCGAAATTCTGCGACTCTGCCCTCTTGAGGAACTGGGACCTTAAAAGATGAGATGAACGTTGAATTCAGCAAGAGCTATTAGCTGAGCTAATCGGGCGCAGTTTGGCATTGTTTATATCGAACGCTGCTGCCGCTTGGAGAACCTATATCACACTGTCAGCCTTCAAGCTTCAGGTCCTGTGGCTGGATGTATGAATGATGGTTATTCGTGATCTCAATTAGCACACTTTAGTGGGAGGAATGCTTCTTGTGGGTTTCTGGCCTGTCAATCGTAAAATGTGCTGTAAAGGCGATAACTCGAGCTCGTACTTATCCGAGTGCGGTCTTGGTCGCCCTCTAATCCCGAGTTCGACAGGACAAAGAGGAACATTATCCTCCTGCGGCAATTCAGTTGTTGGGAGGTGTCGAAGACTCTCGCTGTCTAATCAGACAGATCGTCAAGTTCAATTGAGTAGGTGCCGAACAAAGGTTGCATTTCAATGTATGGAACACTTCGTCAACGTTGTCGAGTGCAACCTACACAGTGAGCTAACACCATCACTGTATCGCGAGGGAACCACGTCAGATACGCCCTTTTCATTGTGTCCTCAGGACAAGCACATCCCATCTTTCTCACAACTACTTAGTCCTCTTTCAAATTTTACAAGCTCAGCACGGCCCACAATGAGCTCCTGCTTCCTTGAACACGCTCTCTGGTTCCATGTCGAGCACGTTCGCCGTGCCATCAGCATCTTCGCCGTACGCGCTTTCTGCTCTTACCGACAACCAACCTCAAGACGGATATCGATAGCCCAACCAATGACCCATCCACAATGAATTCGTTCCATCTCCCAACATGGAGTATCGTCTTGATCGTAGTTCGGTCAGTGACATCGTCTGCGCTGCTTTTCGCTCAAGACTAACCTTGATCAGTGGGATTCACCAGCGTTGCTGGTGGCACATATACGAGATGGAGGCGCCGGGCCGCGTGCCAGTTGTTCAGAAACGAAGTAGTGTATACCCCGGCTATGTATCGAGTTACATATGCCACAGTGGACGTGGTCCGCGTGTAATTGTTAATGGTACGACAATACACGAGAGAGCATCATATTGAAAATGACAGGATCTTGCAGGGCGCTAATACAATGGGATCTTTCAAGGACTATTTGGAGAAGGAACAAGAACGCACCCAGTCTCGAAGAGTGAACGTTACGTCGGAGTACTTCCTCCTTCTCGCCAGCGACAACGAATATTAATGGAGGGTGACGCTGTCGCGTCTTGTGAGAATATGCTCGAACGACGACGAATCCCATTGCAGCAACATTGTGAGCATGGCGACCTAGGCGACAACACTTGATACCCGGTGGTCCCACGGGAAATGAAATCTGCGACCACCGGGTTTTCCATGATATCTGCCTGAAAGTTGGAAGGGCTGTACTAACTCGCCGCCAATGCGAAAACACGGTCGACATGTTCGCTGAAGTTCATGACAAGAGCAAGGCTTATGATAGCGCCATCAGAGCAGCTGACGAGCATTGTTTTGGGTACTTCCAGGTGGTCTAAAGACTAAGACCTCTGCCGAGCGATGAGAACAGACACATTTACACAGGGGAGCGACATGCCCTTGTATAGCGAGGGAAACACCCGTGGCATTTCCAGTCAAATGCCCTCGCCATACCCAATCCCCGGAGTGGAAGCCATATCTACAAAGTCACGTCAGTGTGCTATTCGAGAAGCTCCAAGTACACAACTTACTCACCAGCGTACAAAGCATACTACCGAATGACGTCAAGTACCGCCCCAAGCAGTTTGAGAACGTGCTCACCTTGCCAGCGAAAGGCTGCTGAGGTCTGAAAGTCGACGTCTTGTTCGCCACGACCCAATAATCGTCAAAGTCCACTGCCAATTCAGGCAGAGAATCCGCACAATCAACGTCCGTCATAACGGGCAGTGTCACATCGCTCAACACGTCGGCATCGTAACCACACCGCGCAAAGTCGCAATCTCCGTCTCCTCAACAGCAACAGGCTCACCGTTCCATGTAACGGAGGTATACTCCGAGGAGGCGAAGATGTCCAGCGTCGTGGTATCGTTGAGGTCGCCCACAAGGTTTGGCGTCGAGCCGTCGACTGAGGTACGGGCCACGGACCCAGAGGGCGGGGATGTCGGGCGCCATGTCATACAGCGCGCTGGGGTCGATGGGGTATACCAGATGCTCCCGACAGTTTTCTTGTCTGCGACGATGATGCGCGTGTTATCGACGGTGAAGACGGTGATGCCTGGAGGACTGCTAGAGATTGTGAAGAGCTAGGACGTGCGTTAGACTTTTGCGGTTTTGAGAGGGATTGCGCACCCCGTTTGATTCAGCGATGTCCAGAGTGGAGGTCGGCGTAACGGTTGGGGTACCGGATCCCTGGAAGACGGCCTCGACATATTGGCCCTCCAGAGCGTAGAGTACAATTGTATCCGCCTGAGAGGAAGGGGCGTCAGCGAGTCATATTTGACCATACTCTTACAAACTTACCCCATCGAAGGTAGTCCACGTTAAGACCTTGCATGGTTGTAAGCACATTCCTTTCATACTGAAATTCAAAAACAAATCTCACCTCAGCGGTAGTATAGCTCAACACGGAGCTTCCGAATGGATATTTCGTCACCATGATCTTCGACTCCCTCCCCGCGAGCGTAATAATATTAACACCGCCCTTTGGGATCTCAAGTGCTCCTTCCAGCGTCGTGTTCACCTTCAACGTGAGATCCGTATCAGCGAGTGTCACCACCGATGCCTGCCTGACAAAGTAAAAGTTGGCGTCCGTGTCAAGAGAGTGTAAATGGGTCGTGTAAATTCCGCTGGAGTTGCTGACTCCCAAGCGGCCAGCGACGAGGTAGTCGGGAGACGCGTGGAGAAAGCATTCGATCCACCGTACATGAGACCGTACGAACATGTATACGGACACCAGTGATCTACCTTGTAAAACACCTATCACAATGTTCATCAGTATCGGCAATACCTGTTACAGCAAGACTGACTGACGTTGACAAATTGCTCATTGATCAACTTGTAGCACTCCTCGTATCCCGGTCCGGACCAGTACGAGAACGCCCCGCCTACCGCCGACACACATCAGCCTTGGAAATGTGTTTGAGCACAACGCACCTTGCCACTTGAACAGCGCTAATGGCTCAGCGGGTTTAACCTCTGATGGTTACTGTCGTGCGCTGCACAGGGATCATAAGGACATCAAACATCAGCAACACATAACGGATACACGAACGAGTAGACAACTCAGTCCATTTTGAAGGATTATCGCAGTCGAAGCCTTGTGGGTATCCGTCCCAGCCATACCTACGGGCATCAGCAGAGAATCAAATTGTTGAAACGCGTGCTCACAAATCGACCTTGCCCAGCTCAGCCTCAGAGAACTGCTCGCCGGCATTTTTGTCGTTGTGGATTGTCGGTATCTTCAATGGTGAGCCCATTCGCGCGATACGTGTCGATGATATCTTGCATATGCTCGCTCAACCCGGGATGCCCAAGCTCTCACTGGTGAAGTATTCGTTTTCGCTCACGACCTCGAGCGCCATGGTAAGTGAAGAGAGACCTTCCAAGTCCACGCGAGTCGATAGATATTATGGGAAATTGAACGGACAAGGACGAGATTTGGTGCGCAAAGAAGTTCGAGTTGCTGAGTCCGCCGGGAGACCATCGGCGGTTTATCGACATTGTTAGGCGCTTTTGGCGCGCTTCAGGCTCGATAACGATGCTGGTGCTTAAAAGGAAAAGAAAAAAGAAAAGAAAAAGAAAAGAAAAAGAAAAGGGAGGAAGGAGGAGGGAGAAAGGAAGGGATGTATGGGAGATCTCAGCTCTCTCAAATTTGGGTCTCCCCACGTCGAGAGCGCTGAACGCAATGAGTATGAGATGGGTGGAGTAAGGCGCGGCGATCACTGATCTGTCCTAGTTTGGAAGGTTGGTCAGTTTTGATGCTTGAGATAACAAAATGCAGTAAATACAGACTTTCATGAAGCGGAAGCCTCTGAGAATTTTTAGGGAGGCTCCGGCGAGTGTCTTTGACATTTGGTGAATTTACCAGATTTTAAGCGCATCAGTACACCAGCGTACATTTTCGTTTCGAGTTGACAATTTGCTATCGGCGGAGTTTGAATTCTCACGGAAGCGGCCGCGCGTGCAGCTTCAAACGCAAATTCTTGCCTCCCTGTTGGTACACGGCGAGCCACGAAGGTGTCCAATTTCGTGGCATATGTACTGACTGTCATATAAGAGTGTACAGACCTGATATGCCTGCTTCTTGTAGTATATAGCGGGTAGCTCATCATAATTTGCTGTAGACACAAATACGTTGCTGAAAAAGGTCAATCTGGGCACCTGAAACAACGAACTGACAATCAAGCTCAATCTCCGACGCCACGCGGTCAAGCCAACGCAAGCGCGACAGTCGATTCGCCAACATTCCCGCACTGTGCGGTGCGCGTGAGGAGGCGTGGGAGCAAATCACCAAATACAATTCAAACTCCGACGATAGCAAAAAAGGATAGCAAAACACCAGCATGGTAATCGAGCCGCGCTACAATTCAAACTCCGACGATAGCAAAAAAGGATAACAAAACACCAGCATGGTAATCGAGCCGCGCTTAGCCGCGCTTCGGCTCGATAACGATGCTGGTGCTTAAAAGGAAAAGAAAAAAGAAAAGAAAAAGAAAAGAAAAGAAAAGGGAGGAAGGAGGAGGGAGAAAGGAAGGATGTATGGGAGATCTCAGCTCTCTCAAATTTGGGTCTCCCCACGTCGAGAGCGCTGAACGCAATGAGTATGAGATGGGTGGGAGTAAGGCGCGGCGATCACTGATCTGTCCTAGTTTGGAAGGTTGGTCAGTTTTGATGCTTGAGATAACAAAATGCAGTAAATACAGACTTTCATGAAGCGGAAGCCTCTGAGAATTTTTAGGGAGGCTCCGGCGAGTGTCTTTGACATTTGGTGAATTTACCAGATTTTAAGCGCATCAGTACACCAGCGTACATTTTCGTTTCGAGTTGACAATTTGCTATCGGCGGAGTTTTGAATTCTCACGGAAGCGGCCGCGCGTGCAGCTTCAAACGCAAATTCTTGCCTCCCTGTTGGTACACGGCGAGCCACGAAGGTGTCCAATTTCGTGCATATGTACTGACTGTCATATAAGAGTGTACAGACCTGATATGCCTGCTTCTTGTAGTATATAGCGGGTAGCTCATCATAATTTGCTGTAGACACAAATACGTTGCTGAAAAAGGTCAATCTGGGCACCTGAAACAACGAACTGACAATCAAGCTCAATCTCCGACGCCACGCGGTCAAGCCAACGCAAGCGCGACAGTCGATTCACCAACATTCCCGCACTGTGCGGTGCGCGTGAGGAGGCGTGGGAGCAAATCACCAAATACAATTCAAACTCCGACGATAGCGAAAAAGGATAACAAAACACCAGCATGGTAATCGAGCCGCGCTTCGGCTCGATAACGATGCTGGTGCTTAAAAGGAAAAGAAAAAAGAAAAGAAAAAGAAAAGAAAAAGAAAAGGGAGGAAGGAGGAGGGAGAAAGGAAGGGATGTATGGGAGATCTCAGCTCTCTCAAATTTGGGTCTCCCCACGTCGAGAGCGCTGAACGCAATGAGTATGAGATGGGTGGGAGTAAGGCGCGG
The DNA here is from genome assembly GCA_015501595.1 of Hymenopellis radicata. Lineage (NCBI taxonomy): Eukaryota > Fungi > Basidiomycota > Agaricomycetes > Agaricales > Physalacriaceae > Hymenopellis > Hymenopellis radicata. Next base: position 44,926 of record JADNRX010000050.1, on the reverse strand, counting down.
CGATCACTGATCTGTCCTAGTTTGGAAGGTTGGTCAGTTTTGATGCTTGAGATAACAAAATGCAGTAAATACAGACTTTCATGAAGCGGAAGCCTCTGAGAATTTTTAGGGAGGCTCCGGCGAGTGTCTTTGACATTTGGTGAATTTACCAGATTTTAAGCGCATCAGTACACCAGCGTACATTTTCGTTTCGAGTTGACAATTTGCTATCGGCGGAGTTTGAATTCTCACGGAAGCGGCCGCGCGTGCAGCTTCAAACGCAAATTCTTGCCTCCCTGTTGGTACACGGCGAGCCACGAAGGTGTCCAATTTCGTGGCATATGTACTGACTGTCATATAAGAGTGTACAGACCTGATATGCCTGCTTCTTGTAGTATATAGCGGGTAGCTCATCATAATTTGCTGTAGACACAAATACGTTGCTGAAAAAGGTCAATCTGGGCACCTGAAACAACGAACTGACAATCAAGCTCAATCTCCGACGCCACGCGGTCAAGCCAACGCAAGCGCGACAGTCGATTCGCCAACATTCCCGCACTGTGCGGTGCGCGTGAGGAGGCGTGGGAGCAAATCACCAAATACAATTCAAACTCCGACGATAGCAAAAAAGGATAGCAAAACACCAGCATGGTAATCGAGCCGCGCTACAATTCAAACTCCGACGATAGCAAAAAAGGATAACAAAACACCAGCATGGTAATCGAGCCGCGCTTAGCCGCGCTTCGGCTCGATAACGATGCTGGTGCTTAAAAGGAAAAGAAAAAAGAAAAGAAAAAGAAAAGAAAAAGAAAAGGGAGGAAGGAGGAGGGAGAAAGGAAGGATGTATGGGAGATCTCAGCTCTCTCAAATTTGGGTCTCCCACGTCGAGAGCGCTGAACGCAATGAGTATGAGATGGGTGGGAGTAAGGCGCGGCGATCACTGATCTGTCCTAGTTTGGAAGGTTGGTCAGTTTTGATGCTTGAGATAACAAAATGCAGTAAATACAGACTTTCATGAAGCGGAAGCCTCTGAGAATTTTTAGGGAGGCTCCGGCGAGTGTCTTTGACATTTGGTGAATTTACCAGATTTTAAGCGCATCAGTACACCAGCGTACATTTTCGTTTCGAGTTGACAATTTGCTATCGGCGGAGTTTGAATTCTCACGGAAGCGGCCGCGCGTGCAGCTTCAAACGCAAATTCTTGCCTCCCTGTTGGTACACGGCGAGCCACGAAGGTGTCCAATTTCGTGGCATATGTACTGACTGTCATATAAGAGTGTACAGACCTGATATGCCTGCTTCTTGTAGTATATAGCGGGTAGCTCATCATAATTTGCTGTAGACACAAATACGTTGCTGAAAAAGGTCAATCTGGGCACCTGAAACAACGAACTGACAATCAAGCTCAATCTCCGACGCCACGCGGTCAAGCCAACGCAAGCGCGACAGTCGATTCGCCAACATTCCCGCACTGTGCGGTGCGCGTGAGGAGGCGTGGGAGCAAATCACCAAATACAATTCAAACTCCGACGATAGCAAAAAAGGATAACAAAACACCAGCATGGTAATCGAGCCGCGCTTCATGGTGGTTTGATACAGAGATCGGGCCGAAAAGGGAAGTAAAGTAGCCTCGGCCCGTCACCCGCTTTTGGATGGTGACCCTAGTTGAACTTCCGTCTACTCACGCGAGCACAAACCCTCAGAGATCTGACACATTCAACTTCAAGGCTGGAGGGAGTACGCGGCATCCATGGACCATCGAAGCTAGCGAGTTGTCGGTACAGTGCGCTTCATAAAGAGACCGGTAACTACCCGCCTCCGCAATGACACCACCGGCTCCAACAATCTGCCGCCGCTTGGTTCGGCCTCACGACTGACTCACGATGGAATCCGAGGAAGGCCTTCTTAAAAGGCGCAGGCTCCAGAGAGCTTGCGATTTCTGTCGCAGAAAAAAAAGTGAGTGCTAGTACGGTGCTACCGCATCCACCTTGACCCACAATTGTAATCAGTTCGATGTGAAGATGGAAAAGACATATCGTGATAGCGCTTGTTGACTCCTTCTTAGGTGACGGGGTCCAGACACCGTCTGAGGGGAACAGTAAATGTTCTAATTGTAAGCTGTACAACGAGTCTGCTTGCACGTATGTTGAAGTTTCGTGGGTGTGTCCTGGAACTATTTTGATCAACCCATCACTGATACGGTGGTAGAGACGCGTGTCTTCGGCTCGACGGTGTGTTCGTGACGCTAACAGACGCGTAGATATGCTCTGAACTTTCTTTAGACACGTCGAGTCGTTGGAGGATCATGTAGACGAACTCTTCAAGAACGTAAGTCTGTTCATTATTCTTACTTCCGTTCTGAATAGTTCCTTCTATAGCTCGGCGAGCAGGCCAGCGAAGAACACACAGGTTCTACGTCTCAATGTCATTCAGTCACCATGTCTTCCCCATCTTCAAATCCGTGGACTCCTGCACTCTCCGTAGCAACATCGGCCACTACAGATGACGACGACTTTATGGCTCTCACCGACAACTTTCAAATGATGAACGTCGCCAACGATTCTCCATCTCGTTTCTTCGGGCAATCTAGTAGTGTGCGGCTTGTCCAGGCCGCGATAGAGCTGAAGAACGGCGCGAATTTCAAGCGCCACATCGAAAGCGACAGCAACAGCTGGCTTCCAAATCAAGGTGACCATATGCGACAGGAATTCATGGAAAAACTTCCTGTGGGTATCTTAGTCTCTATCCACTCGATCCGAAACTCATAGTTTAGTGGGAAGCATCGTTGGCGCTGAATCATACCTTCATTTCTCATTATGTATTCCCAGAAGATGACTTGTTCAGACACCTCATCGACCTTTTTTTCAAGACACAAAACATGATGCACCCCACGCTACACCGACCGACATTCGAGCGAAATTTCGCTTGCCAGTTGCATCTCAGCGATCAGATGTTTGGAGGCATTGCCCTCTTCGTGTGCGCACTTGCTGCGCGGTTCAGTGACGACCCGCGGGTTTTACTTGATGGGGAAACATCGAAGCGGTCAAGCGGTTGGAAGTATTTCATGCAGGTGCAATCGGTTAAGCGATCCTTGATGACGCCTCCAACGATCCATGATCTCCAGTTCTATGCTGTAGGTATGATTTCTTCGTTACAATGAATGTACTCATACCTTCGTAGCTTTACTCCACCTTCATGTTCGGGACTTCAGCTCCTCAAGCTTGCTGGGCTCTTGTTGGCACGGGCATTCGGCTCGCACAAGATGTCGGTGCTCATCGGAAGAAAAGAAGTAACGGTCCTACCGTAGAAGACGAGTTATGGAAACGCACATTTTGGTACGGTTCTTCCTTTCGCGTGGCAACCCGCTTCTTATATACCGTTGTAGGGCATTGGTCGCACTAGATCGCGACGCTAGTCTGTTCCTGGGACGGCCATGCGCAATTCAGGATGACGAGTAAGTTGATCTTGTTCTCATGAATGTTACTCACCCTGCTTTCTCGACCTTGTAGTATTGACGTCGAGTTTCCAATCGAGTGCGATGACGAATATTGGGAGCATCCGGATCCTCAGAAAGCATTTAAGCAACCCTCGGGAAAACCGTCTTATACATCATTCTTCATATCAGCTCTCAAACTCAACCAAATCGTTGCCACTTGTCTGAGGACGCTGGTTCGTGATTTTCGTCGCTGTATGTCTAATACCCTCTAATGGCGGCTTAGTATTCTCCGAACAAGGATAAATTGCGCCACGCGGACAAGAACTGGGAACAGAACGTCGTGTCGGGACTAGATTCGTCGCTAAACGCATGGGTCGACTCGATTCCAGAACACCTACGCTGGGATCCTCACCGGGAGAGCGAAATCTTTTTCAACCAGTCCGTCGTGCTCTACACAAATTATTATAACATCCAAATCTTGATACACAAGCCTTACATCCCCTCGCCTCGTAATACCCCGCATTTGACGTTCCCGTCTTTGGCAATCTGCACCAATGCCGCGCGGTCTTCAAGTCATATTATCGATACTCAAAGACAGCGAGGTTTCTCCTGGGGCGGCCATTTACACTGGTACGTTGGCAAGTTACGCTCGATGATACGTTATTGAGCACAAATTTTCTAGCTCAATGCTTTTACCGCTGCCCTTGTTCTGCTCTTGAATATCTGGGGAGGCAAGCGTACTCGTATGAACTTGGACCCCGACAAAGAAATGCTCGACGTTCACAAGTGCATGCAAGTGTTAAAAGACATGGAACAAATGTTCGCCCGCCCAATTTCCATGTTTTCATAGACTGACTGTCTTTCCATCACAGCTGGCGTTTTGCTGGACGATTATGGTAAGGAACCAGCGGGCTAGAGATCGAGTTACTTAACCTCTTGCCCAGGGATATCCTATACCAACTCGCATCCATCGGAGAGCTCCCTCTACCAGACCCTAACCCGCCGCCTATCCTCAAGCGGTGTCGTGATGATGAACCTCTGACGAGTGGCACAAGCAACTCCGCTGACACGGACTTTCAAACGTTTCCAACCATTATCTTTTCACCAGAGACGGCCTCTCAACCATACCAGTCAACATCTTATACGACTATGCAGACTCCGGACCACTTGTCTGCCCAATTCACAGGACCTCCAACAACGGCATTGAATGAGGAAGGCGTTTGGGATATGTCCCAGGACATCTTTGACTTTCCGCTCCCGGTCCATAGCACGGATTTGGGACGTATGCCGCCGGACGCCGCCCTCGGTGAAGCAGAAAATGTGGGTTGGGATATGACCCAGGAGCCATTCTCCTTTGAATTCACCGAAGCGACGGACCCGTCCGTGGACGAGGCGATGTTTGGTTTATGGGCGAACGCACCTGGAACACTAGAGTACGTCCTCTATTTGCTCTTGGTCGCGTACACACTGAACCTTGGTTGTAGGTTGGATGATTGGGCGTCCTATCTTGCTGGCGTCTCTCATTCTGAGGAAGAGATATGAGGTTCTTCGCCGCGTTTGTGTCAGAGCTTTTCTCTATGCTTATTCTACCGTACCTTTATAACTATGATCTGTGAATCTATTGTTTATTTTGAGTAGTATTCTGGGCCGGAGCGTGGGAAACTCGCATGACTTCTCACCACGACCACGACCACCTTCAAAAGTAGTCATTCCAATAGACGCGCGCCCCGGTTCCCGAAAACCTTCCGCGAAGAATATCGTCTTGTATGTCTACCTGCGGAGTAAATCGCCACTCGGGTCAGGTGACAAATGCTCTGAGCAATGATTCTGAGGCGCATTTGTTTTGGCACAATAGCGAGAAACGTGACTCTTTGTCTCTTTGTTCGACGAGTATTCTCGCACTTTCTTTATCGCACGCTGTTCACACTTCTACCACCACCAACACTTTGTCCAGCCCGATCAAGAACAGAAACCCTACGACTACACTGCACTAGTACACGGCCACAACATGCATTTATTCGGGCACTGGTGAGCATTCAATAATTCAATATGAGCAATTATTAATTCCCTCTGCAGTCTTTCAAGCGTTCTTCGTCTCGTGCTTCGAACAACACAACAAGCCAGACCGCGCAGTCCTCGACGGTGGTCTCCATTGAACCGTCGTTCGTTGAAGGACAGGGAACATCCGAGGGTCTTGCCCCATACTCAAAGAGCTTGAAGAGCTTGTTAGTGCGAGGTCAGGCACCGAAGTGGAGGGTGGCCGAATGCGCCACATTTGATTCTCCTCTCTGGAGCGCCATAAGAGACTCAGAAGGGCGCTATCTCAGTCCTGTAGACTTCAATGACCTTCGGATTGCTATTTTCTCTGGCGACAAGGCTCTCAATGAACAAAGACGTGACTTGGGCGGGAGCCTCTTGGACAGATCCAAACGCGATGCAGCGTTTTCGCCATTGCCCCATTATGTCCATCTTCATTATTCGGCGCAAGATGTGGTCAAGGCGTACCTAGACCTCCTTTCTACACAGCAGGAGGAAGAGGGCGAAAACATATTTCAAGAGGTTGAAGTAGTACTCGCGTTGGACGGATACACGTTTGCTACCAATGATGCATTTGGGCAGTTCGTACAGTGTTTCCCCAAGCTTCGGGCCATACTTCTGGGGGATATGACTCTGTGTCTGAAGGATGAGGGCTCGTTCCCTTCGGCTCTCTCCTCAATCATTGACGTAGTGGTTGTTCAATGCACTTTCCCGGATATTACGACCCTAGTCGACGCTGTATCGATATTTTCCGCGGCCAAACGACTCTTCTTATCCGATATCACCTTCCCTCTCGCCATCCGTCAATCAGAAATGCCTCCCGCATTTAGTGGGACCAAAGTTGTTCCAGCCCTGGAGAGCATAACAGTCTGGGCAAACTCAAGCTATTACGCCTCCTGCGTAGCGTGTGATTCTTTCCATATCCTTATTGATTCTATCTTGTCGGAGGATTCGCCGTTCAAGACAGACAAGCTGTGTACACTGGACATACAGCTAGCGATGTGGAGTCAAAGTCATATGTGCGAGTCCCAAGGTGGCGAAAGCAGACCAATGCTGCTTGATTTCAATCAGACCGTGGCGCGTCGCCTTACACAACTGAAGCACCTTAGACTACACGGGAACTTCATCTTGAGCAGTGAGTTGTCGCCCGAATGCCAGTCAGTGTCAACGTGCGCCCTACTAATATATATCACCATAGGTCTGCTTTTCCACAGTCTCAGCGATCTCGAGGACCTACATTTCGGTTTCCACAACGCATTTGAAGAGCAGGCTCTTTCTATCCATCAACTCGCTAACGAGATCTGCGCCGGTCATCTAGATCATCTGAAGGACCTTCATGTAACTGTTCATGGCTCAGGCCAGTGGCGCCGGGTGAGCTCGACCTTCAGAAAAGCGTACCACGCTCTGGATTCTGCCCTAGTACGAGAAGGGTGTATGACACGTCTACATGTCAATACATTCCCATCACTGGCTCGATTGTATATGGATACATTTCTTCTTGGGTATGCAAGTTTACGCGCCAGAGCGAATCGAGTGGGGCACCATCCGCCCGGTACATAAATGAAGATCACTGTAGAAATTGTAATACTTAATAATATGCAAGATTAAAATAAGCATCGTTGAGAACTAAGTATGCCAGAAATGCGTTGACCTGGTCGATTCTGTGGGACGATTTTCGACAGTTGTGAATGTCAGGTAAGTATTTCACCTGGTCGCCCGATATACTGAGTTGTTCAAATCTCTGCCTCCAGGCAGCCTGCCTGGTCGACGTCGGGCTGCCAGTCGTGGGCAAAAGACCGCGCGACGCGTCCCGCACACGTGATCGAAGGTTATTATCCCGTGACCCGTAAGCTTTTTCGTTTCGACTCTCGCGTCGGCGGCGGGCGCTGTTACACCGCCGCCTTCTACTTTCCATGGCCTACGGAGAACGTCGTTAAATACTCTTACTCCTCGCATGATATGCGCTGGCACCCAGACTTTCCCCTCGTGGTCTTCTCGGATGTCCCGGTCATGGTCCCGTCCTGCTGTTGACCTGTTGAAATATAAACTGCCAAGAAGCCTGGTAACTTACACACCGCTTCTGTGGACATGGAGGACACTCTTAAACTCTCATTTTCGTTGTGAGCGCCGCACGTCGTCGGCGCCATCGCTTTTCACTGCATCATTCAAGTCATGCTCGCGCCAATCTGTGGAGTCCTCACTGTATCAGGCGGATCTTCATGTAAAGTAGCAATTAACCATTTGGCCTGCAAAATATTGATGAAATCTAGAACGTGCGCAACTGGGCCGTCTTCGCCTACAGTGGGACCACTGTGGAAATCCCCACTGTTTCGAATACCAAGCACCACAGACGTCAACGATCCCGCCAATGCGGGTTTCTCGGTCCAATTAGGAAGGTGCTCCGTTATTGCGCCTATCGCCCACCAATCCTCCCACTATCATCTCTGCCCCAGTACCTATGTATCTGCCACGCACGCCCGTAGACGCACAATGGAAGAATCGCCCCCGGAAAAAACCATTGGACTTTTGGTTCAGGACTTGTTGGAGTCGATGACCAGCACCCCCACCTTGAAAATGGGACAATGACCAGCTGCTAGTTCAATCTGAGGCCTCAGAGCCTCCTTCGGAGCATTCTAGCTTGCATAAACCTGTTCGGCGGCTTTCAGCACAATAGGTTCAGGGCCCTTTCGGCGGTCCCGACTCCACAGAATATTATTAATATAAGCGGATCGCGGTTTGTCTCTTGCTCTCGCCAGAAAAGACTAGTCACCGTCTTCTCCCCGTTTTCTTACTCCGAAGGCTATGAGCGCTCCCCGCTGCTGCAACGGTGATTTAGGTGTTTACGGCTTAGCACTACGCCTCAATCCAACGTTTGGCGATTGGGCGATGCACGGGCCCTGCAAGTGTCATGCTCCGCTCGACCGGACAATGTCGTGAGTCACTTGAGCGCTTTATACTCTTAAAGTCGCACCTAATTCCGAGACTAAATGCAGGTTACAGTAGTAATGCGCATACCGTGATGCCCATGCCCCTAACCTCATTTGTGGTCTTCTAGTGCTTGAGCCTTGTTTCCGGTCAGCATCGAAATCCGACGAGCAATGCAGACCGACGCCACAAGTGGGCGGCTAGTACACTTTCCTTGCGTGTGGGGTAAAGCAGTGTTCTAGCCACCGCCGAACACGAAAGATATAAAGGTGGTGAGGATGGGAGGACGGCAACACCAACAAGTTAATTCTCATCCACTTCAACACCCCAGTTATTTTCTGCAACATGATTCCTTCTACCATGTTCTCCGCGTCCTACCAGGGAGGAAACACTGACCTGGTTATCGACAAGGCGCACCCCGTCCCTGCTCCCAAGAAAGGGGAGGTCTTGATCAAGGTGTCTGCTTCTGGCGGTAAGTCGTCAATACTTTCGTATCGTCATCGTAAACGACCTGACCGCCATCTTCGACAGTATGCCACTCCGATGTCGCTCTTCTCTCAGGTGCAGGACTCGACGAACGCACGTATATCATGGGACATGAATTCTGCGGTGTCCCCGTCGCGTAAAGTCTCTTGTCTCTTTACATAGGACACAAAGCTGACGATTCTTAATTTCTCAAGACTTGGGGAGGGTGTGGATCCCCACAAGGCTAAACTTGGCAAGCTTTACGCGATCACCACTATTACGCCTTGCGTGCGCGGTATCATGGGTTTGCCTGCTATCTTCAATATCGAAGGTATTGGTCGCGATGGCGGATATGCCGACTATGTGGTCGTGCCTCAGGACCAGTTGGTACCGGTGGTCAGTACTCACAATGCTGCGAAAAGGACTCGTTGATGAAGGCGTTCGTGTAGCCCGAAGGTGTATCCATCGAAGAGGCCTCCATGGCATCCGATGCTGGGACAACGGCGTACCATGCTGTTCACGATGTCGCGGGCGTAAGCTTCCCTTCTCTTAAACTATACTTTTATTCATGGCGTCATCTGTCGACAGATCAAAGAGGGCACGAACTTCAAGGTCCTCATGTTCGGCATTGGCGGTCTTGGTCATCTTGGTCTTCAGTATGCTAAGCATTACGGTGCCACTGGTATGTCTCGCCATCGCTAAATCTTATCAACCTTTTCACAACGGCCATCTGTCAGTGTACGCCGTTGACATCAAGCCTGAAGCCCGCAAACTCGCGCTTGAGCTCGGCGCTGAGGCTGCTTATGATCTCGTGACATTGAACGAGTTACTCACGGCGAACAAGTTGACGGTGGATATCACCATCGATTTTGCCGCCACGACTCAGAGTACGTTATCTCAGAAGTCTTTCAATACTTGAAGCCTGATTGAGATTGAACAGCCTTCGGATTTGCGGTCTCCGCGCTCAAGGGTAACGGCTTGAAGTACCCTTCTGACGCCAAGGCTGTTATGGTGCGTGCATCACATAGAAGGTTCTCATATATTGCTTACACGACGAGTAGGTCGGCGTCTCGGAAGAATCGAGTATGAGTATGAGTATGAGTTGGGGCTGACCACTCCTGCCACATCTTTTAGCAACAGTCATGGGTCCGCGCTCACGCGTCCCGGCCACGCGCTCGCGGTCGTCGAGGTAATGTCACAATTGGGTGGGCACTCAAGATGCCGCCGCCTGCATACACTACATGACGAGAAGACGGATGATTACCAGACCCCATGGTAACCACCCCATAAGCCGGATTTTAACAGTATACATAAGTGGCAAACGGCCTGATCGTTCGGAACAAGAGTCAAGACATTCCTCTCGCGGCTTAAACCCGAATTGTCCCGGTCGACGCCCATGACAGCCCGTAGAGAGACTCCTATCGAACTGATCTCACGAACAGACCTGCGCTCATGTACTTGCCGCCCACGAGCCACAGACTGCAGTCCTCCTGACGAGTCGCAGTCGTGCTCTCATCGAGGTGCACTGACGCGACCGTCGTCACCGCAGCCAGACGACAAGCCAAGGCGACACCCACGCAGTCGTCCTGACGAGCAGCGGCGCTCTCGTCCAGGGGCACTGGTGATGTTACGCGCAGGTACGTCGATGTCCTCTTGGAACGCCCGCTCTGATGCGAAGCACACCGTCACACATCAATCTCATCCACAACTATCGCGAAGCCGTCCCCATGCTGATAGGCCGTTCTAAGGAGCGAAGCCCTCCAACAGATGCACCTTCAAGCCACGGGGTGCGCCAGGGATTCTGTTGTCTTTTCGAGCTGATGATGATGTACATTGATGGTATGGTGGTTAGAGATGACCTTTTCTACACTCGACATCATAGGCTCTGGTATTTCCGGTATGCATACTTCTCGAACACTTCAATGCAAGCTAACACATAGCTTAGTCCTGTCAAGCCTTTATGGCCCACGTAGCTCGACCGAAGCCGCCTTGGACCTGTTCGCGAAAGGCGCCGTTCGAGGGCATTTCAACACAGAGCCGCTGGAGAAGGTTAATGAGGTTATCGACAAGCTGAGAGCGTACGAGATTACTGGTCGTACGGTGTTGATCCCGAAGCATCATCATTAAGTGGTTCCCTTACGATACTTTGAATAGATTCACGAATGTTTGATGTTTATGCAACGAAAATACAGTATTATTTAAAATGACTACGCTATACTATGACCGTCATTGACTACCACAATGTCGCTCGGATCCCACTCTCCTTCAGTTGACGCATACAATCTAATACCTCAGGCTGTAGGTCGCCGCCCTTCCGAATGCCAAGGACAACCGACTTCAACGCCGACCCGCCCATTCTTGACTGCAGCAGGGGGACCAAGTCTGCCGGCGGCCGTCGATCCGCCGCCCAAACCAACTCCAGCGACTCGAGCTTGTGCAACAATCCGCCCATCTCAGGTGCACTACAGAGAGTGAAGAACTCGGGATCACTGAAAAGCGATGGTCCACGCTCCTTGCCTTCGCGAATCTCGAGGGTTTCCAGCTCGGGCATTACACGCAACAAGGCGATGATGGCTCGTGCAAAGGAGTCGTCGAATGCATTGTCGGGAGCATCCGAGAAGACGTAAAATATGAATGATTTGAGTGCGCACTTCGATCTGGTTATCGCGGCCAAAAGGGCACCTAAGATGTTCGGGTAGCCAATGTTGTTCTGGCCGCCATCTAAAGTCTCTCGCCAGGAGTATCTGGGGCTCATGGCGCAACCTACCTCAACGTCCTTGAGAGTAGGCACGTATAGTGCTTCGAGATACCTCGGCAAATCGCCATTCCAGTGAGCAGGCCCGAGCTTGAGGGATGTGAACTTGCTAGCCACAAGACGCGCGTTCGGCCTATAGGACGGCAAATGTCGCAAGTAGAGTTCGAGTTCCGCTTCCTTACCGTCGCTAAAGAACTCTGCAGGAAGCTCGTTGAGTACGTGCAAGTCCCGGTGCTCGAGAATGATGTTATCAAGCTGTTTCCAAGGTAAGCCCTGAGAAGGCCAAAAGGAGTCACCGCTGTACGTGCAGTTATCCTCATTGAAGAAACAGAAGGATGTGAACTTGGGGGCCGATTCGAATATCTTCGGCAGGCAAGTTGGCGTGCCCAAGGTCGTGACATGAATATCTGGTACTTTCAACGTAACGGTCTCAAGCAGATCGGGTGTAATCGGGCTCCTGTGATCGTCGTCGTCCTGCCCTTGCGAATTTAGAGGCTGTAGAGCGCCTTGCAGCAGAGCTCCGAAATCATCTAGTTGATCGAATGATATTTCAAGGTGAAGTTCCATCCACCGAGGGAGCACTTGAAAGATCCTGCTCAAGACGGCCTTGAAGTATTCGTCCGTTTCTTCATAAACATCGTTATCTCCGGCGGAAGGACGTCTATGAAGAGGGTCCTGAATGTGTACAATCAGCGGAAGGCTCCGACTGAGATCCAGTTGACGATTGACAATTGCAGGCGACCATTCTTAGGCCCGAGATGGATCCGGGTCCAGAGGAAAGGAGTATCCAGAAGAATGGTACGCCACTGTGAGCACACCACAGCGAGGGTGACTGGAACTGCAACGTTACACATTGAGGTCACAGACACGGGCATGTGGCAGAAATGTGCGAAAATCATACACAGCACTTCGGCAGGAAGACGGCGGATGGGAGAAGGTTCGATGAATTGGCGAGTACGGGTGATGAGGATGTTAAGATGAGTGTGGCGATCCTCTAATGTCTTTAGCAGGGATTTGATGCGATTGATCTCATCTGCGAGCGCGGCTAGCTCCGCGGACGGTGCGAGGAGGTCATTTTCGATCGCCCGTACTTCACTTTCAGAAGGCGTGTAAAATGCTTTTAAGAGTTTGTTGTCATAAAACGGAGGCGTGTACAACGTGAAAGGGATAGAATTGTTGCACTGAGTGCAGAGCTCCACATAGCTGCTCGTTGTCTTCTGCGTAGATCCGCTGATGTCGATAGAGTAGTAGAAAGGCAGCAAATTGAAAAGGGCCTAGGTGTAACTTAGCCCAATTAGAACGATAGAAAAAGCTGTAAACTTACTTTCATGCCATAGCCAAAGGCCATCATGAAGATGCTTCGTGCAGCCATGATAGTGCTGATTTATTCGTAAAATTGTAGGGCAAGAGCCTCAATGTGGCGTTAGTGGATGATGGTGGAACGGAAGAAAGGACCGCTGCGGTCACATCATTTATTTCACGATCACTCGGAGCACTGCCTCATAAGATAATAGAGATTGTCGGCTTCCTTCGAGTACTTTCTAAATCAGCATTATAAAACGGTCGATGCTCTGGTAGCCGACTGGTAAGAACACCCAACACCAGTGTCCGTCGAGTTGATGGATGGCAATCCGCTTTGTGGCTTTTCAAGTAATACAACTACATTCTATCTGAATACTCGGGGACCACTCTACCATAATGATGCTTGACTTCCACTGTCGCATACATTCCAACACGTAAGACCGGAACTCCCTAGCATTCCGAACGCCGAGCACCACAAACTTCAGCGTTGACCCCGTCATTCTCGCATGGAAATCAAGCCCGCCGACGGCTACCGATCCTCCCCCAAACCAGCTAGTGACTGAGCTTTTTCCGTCTCAGTCCAGAGTGCCAAGAGCTCATCGATAAAGAGCAGTGGCCCCGCGCTCTGGTTTCAACGACTCGTAGGGTTTCCAGTTCGGGCATTTGGTGTAGAAGGGCGATCATATCGCGCGCAAAGGAGTCGTCCAAGGGTTCGTCGGGGGCTTCGCCCGAGATGGAGGAGTTATACGATTTGAGCATGCGTTGCTAGGTGATAATCATGGAAAGAAAGCCGCTCAAGGTATTATTCGGGCCTCCAATTCATGGGACAGACAAGTGTTACATTCTAGAGCGCCGGCATCGATATTGCGCGGAAGAAGGCACATAGTTCGTTGGACCAGCAACCTGGCCCGAGGAGGAAAGATGTGATTTTCTTCGCGCTGCTCGATGCGCCTTCTTGGATGCCATTTAGGCGTTTCCGAGCAGATCTTGAGTGTAAACATCTGTGGCGCTTTGTGGAGAGACGGCCTGTATAGGATGACAATCATTGTAAGCGACCACCCTCAGGATGGCACCTGGGAGTAAACCTAATGCCAGCGCGGGTGCGCGATATTATGCATAATTCACGAATTGTTCGCCAACACGACAGAAGACAAGAGAAGAGAAGTCAGAGGCTCTCCAGTAACGTTTTGGGACCAAATGTCGTTCGCTCAATCTATGGCACAAGAAAATCTATTAGCGAGAAGCGTCTCATTTGAGCAAAACATACAAGATCATATTATCTTCAGGCTTGACGTCGACTCCTCCAAGTTTTTATTCTCCTCATCGACTACTTTTTGTCGTTCAGCAATCATATCCACAACTCGTCCAAGCATACTCTGCCTCCCAACACACGTCCTTACGCATGCCGCATACCATACGAGCTTCCTCTGTACTTTGGGCTTCCTCATAAATGCGTCGTGCAGATCGCCCAGCATGCGCAACGCATTATCGTGCGGATGGAGCCCGCTTCTGTAACGACGTGCGGACGGAGGAGAACCAGGGCGTCGGAGAGAAGTGCAGATGCGGGAACATCCTTGGACGAAAGGGAAGTGATAGCATCGTCTACGGACGCGAATACCAATGTGGAGTTGGTCTCCGTAAGGAAAGGAAGGAAGGTGGTTAAGAGGCCGGGCGCCTCGTCCGAGTCCGTGACGGATGTTACTGCAAGGTGCCGACAAGTATAGGCGTATGCGACAGATATGGCGAACAGATTGTGCATAATCCCTATCGTAGGGGAGGGCTTTAAAATAGCAGGAATATCCGGTAGCGGCGGTTTAGCTTCAGATCCCGTTTCCTCCCACCACGGTGTAAACGACAAGACCGAAAACGGCGACGCGAGGAACCGAGCGCGCTCCTCCGGCGTCAAGCGTTGCCAAAGCGCGTCCGTATCGTCGAGGTTCACGCCAGCAAACCGGTCTTCCACATCCTCCTCTTCTTCTTCGTCATCGTCGTCTTCCGCCGCCTCCTCCAGCCGCTTGAGCATTTCCATCATCTTCACTCGCTCCTCTGCTTTAGCCGTCGCGCCCTCCGTCGTAATCTCTTTCCGATAAAATCCCTCAGAGCATTCACCATGTGTAGGACACCGGAAACATTCCAGAGAACAATATGGGACATTGCAAGATGGACAAGTATATTTTGCTACTTGTCTGTTACATCTGCAGAAAAGGTTATTAGTAATGGAATTGGGATAAAGTGAGGACTTGCAAATTACAAACAATGTCAGAAGAAGAAGCCATCTAGAGAATGAAAGTTTTGGTTCAGTGCTGTAAGTATTTAGCATTAACAACTCCATGACTCACTGTACTTGTCTAGAGCAAGTCAAGCAGGACTCTGAGCTGCTCTCAGTCTCTATTGATATGAATTTCCAGCTGTTTTCCGACGATTCAATGGGAGAAAACCAATCCTTAATCCACAACTATCGTAGACCTTTCTGGGAAGGCTGTAGCAGCCTGTAGCTAGAAGCAGGAAAAGGTTAAGAGCAAAAAGATTTGGAGCACGTGGTCAAGAAAGGTGTTACGGTAACAGCGTGACGCGATCACCTTAAACAGTCCTTAAACGCGAACGCCAACGACCAAGGCGGCGGCAACGACACCGACGATGGCGGCTGCAGTAAAAGTGTGCGCATCAATATCTCCCTCAGAAATTCGTAATAATGATTGTGTAGGCTGACGGTTGGCCCAGCGTTAGGCTCGATACGCGACCTCTTTGCCAAAGTAAAGGCCATTGACGCGAAACACGGCAAATTCGATTTTGTTCTCTGTGTGGGCGACTTTTTTGGACCGCCCAAGATTGATGGCGATGGCGATGATGAGACGGAGCTGCTACTAAACGGCGAACTCGAAGGTGTGTACTTGTCGCCCACCGTGTCACACCTATTAAAGCCTACTAGCACCTTTGGAATTCTACATTATGCAAGGCAAGATCCCGTTTCCGGACTCTGTCATCCAGAAATTCGCCAAGACCGGAGGAGAAATCTGCAAAAATGTGTTCATGTTGAGTGAGAAAGTATCGAATCGTGATACAACTTGCGCTCATCTGTCTACAGGTAAATCTGGACTCATTACTACCCCGAATGGTTTGCGAATAGCCTGTCTGGGTGGTATATACGATCCAGAAATGTATTCAACATCTGAAGCGGCACCCGTTCGTTGACTCTCTCGCATTATTCTCTCATTTACTCATCATTTCACAGGGATTCGCGTCTCCCTTCTTCGCCTCGCAGACAACAGAACGTCTACTCTCCAACACCCTTGGCTCTTCCAATACCAACCAAAACTACAAATCCCTTGCAGCCATTAAATCCGGCTCGTCACCTTCCCAACTCGTCGACATTATGATATCCAATGTCTGGCCCGCTGCAATCCCCATGTTTTCCGCTGTCCCGTTACCTCTCAGTCCCCCGGAAATCTCAGCCGCTTGCGCACCCCCGCTAGATGATGTCATGCGTCGACTGCAACCTCGCTATCACTTCAGCGTAGGCGCGGGCCAGTCCCCCATATTCTGGGAGCGTGAACCCTACGTTTGGAAGGATGAGGTGGAGCGTGTTTCGCGATTTGTAGCCTTGGGCGCGTTCGGTGGTCCTCCCCCAGAGGGAAAGAAGCAAAGGGTAATTATGCCTTCCTGAAAGCTAACAATATCCTGACCGTTTTATCAGTGGTTCTATGCGTTTTCGATAGCACCGAATGGACCTGCGGCTGTCCCCACGAGCAAACCCGCCAATGCCAGCAAAAATCCCTTCACTGAAGCAGTGCATATACGCGCAAACGGGAGATTCCTGAGATGGATGATTCTGGTCAGAATTTCATTTTTGGGAATGTGCAAAAGCCGGTGAAGCGCGCAAGAGTTGGTGTGTATTTTTCTTCATTTTCCTGTCCCTTTCTGAGGTTGTTTTAGATCGAGGAGACAAGCCTCCAGAAGGATACAAGTGTAAGCGATGTGAGGGAACCGATGTAAGTCTGTTTTCCGGTTAATGATTGCACTCTTTTTCAATGTTGTGACTAGCACTTCATTGACCAATGTCCGGAGCGGACGAAACCCCCAGAAGGCTACATTTGCAAGATCTGCAACACTGTAGGTCCTTTCTTTCCGCTACGAATCTACTCCCTCCTGATATCAGCTCCAGCCTGGTCATCTCGTGCGCGACTGTCCAACGCGACATGCTGTTGGGGATACCGGTGGCAAAAAGCCGAGAGAAGGATATGTCTGCAGAGCTTGTGGTAGTGAAAACCATTATCTCGACGACTGTCCTGTGGCGAACGTCCGTCCCCAGGGGCAACGAGGAGGAGGAAGACGCGGACCACCGAAGGAAATCACTTGTGAGATCCGTTTGTTTTCGTTCATTTTCCCTTTGACTAACTTTGAACCTAGCGGACGAATGCTGGTTCTGCTTGTCCAGTCCCAATCTGGCGTGTGTTACTTTTTTCTGCTATGCATGTTACAGCGACTGAACATGATTCTAGTAAACATCTCGTCGTGGCGATCGGGACAGAATGTTATGTTACATTGCCCAAAGGCCAAATCATACCAACCCAATCTGCTGCTGATCACGTCGACGTCCCCGGTGGCGGGCACGTCCTCATCGTACCGATAGCGCACTACCCCACCCTCAACACCATAGCGCCGGATCTCGCCCCGCCTATAATCGAAGAGATCGAGCGGTTCGTCCCAGTTTTGGCTTGCAAATCCCCATCGAACTGACTATTCTGCGATAGATATAAAACATCACTACGTGCAATGTTCGCGAAACACAACATGGCCGCAGTCTTTTTTGAAGTAGGACGTCTGCGGCAGAAGGGCGGACATGCGCATGTACAGGCCGTGCCGATTCCGCTGAATCTCAAGGACGCGGTCGAATCGACGTTTGTCGAAGAGGGCGAGCTGTTGGGCATCGACTTTGAAGAACGAGCGGAGGACGCGCTAGCTTCGTGCTCGAATGGGCGGGGAAGCTACTTTAGGGTTGACCTTCCTGATGGGGGCATGATGGTGCATGTATTGAAGGACCATGTTCCATTTAGTATCCAGTTTGGGAGGTTAGTGGTCTTTTTGTCTTGGTGTCTAAATTCTGGGAATTGACTTGGTGCAAAGACAGGTTATCACCACCCTTCTGGGCACGCCAAATCGACATGATTGGAAGGAGTGTACGTTACCTGAAGAGGAAGACCGTGCAGACGCGCAAGCGTTCAAACAGGCATTTGCGCCCTTCGATCCTAGCAGTTGATGTCAATGTTCTACATGTAGTATACCCATGCGCGTGTATTCGATGTTTCCTTTGTGCCCGAAATATTGTACAAAACTTTATGCTCTTCTTTGCACGCGTTTCTCTCAAGCCACAGTGGGGGACTCGGGCGGCATCTCATTCTTATCGACACTCTTCTTGTAGCTGAACATTGCTAGGTTAGAGCAGAATAATTCCAAATGATATGCACATACTGATGTCCGAATCCGCTCATGCCGTGCTTTCTAGCTTTCTTAAGGACGCGATCCATTGCATCTAGGCCTATAGGGACTGTGTGAGCGCCTACAGTCCGCCGAATACGGTCCACTGACCTTTGTCGAGGTCCTCGAGGGGAGGTCCAAACGAGAGACGCACAAATGAATGGCAAGGCGAGTGGAAGAGGTTGCGGCGGTGCGAAGGGTTGATGTCGAAGAAGATTCCCGGGATGACGATGGTCTGCTCTTTGAGGAGCTCTTCGAAGAACGTCTGTCGATGAATCTCCAAGTCAATACTCACAGAGACTATGGCTTTACGAAGTGACACCCACAAGACCGTTGTTCAAGGGCTCTGGGAGCTTTTCGAGGTTGAGCCAGATGTAGAACGTGCTGGTCGGCGGGATGTCGACGTCGAGGTGCAGCTCGTGCAGACGGGCGAGGACGTGGTCGCGCTTCATCTTGAAGTGCTTTTGAAGGGCGATCTGAGGAGGAGCTTAATAAAAAAACAATATATACAACCATTGAAAGGAAATTACCTTTTCTGAACGGACGAAAACAGGGTCCAAAAGCGGGAGGGCAGCTAGCTGCATGCTGTAAATCGATAAGCAGATGGATTCGAGCATCGGCGGCAAGTGCTCACGGATGATTAGCGCCTCCGTCCAAGAATGACCCTGCAGTGGACGTTTAGCAATCACAGTCGCCACCTAATGTATGTATGGGGTACTCACCAGACTGAGATAGGGCGGTAACCAAGTTCTTGGGACCCAGAACCCAACAGACACGCCAACCAGGAAGCCGCCAGTTCTACATGTCAAGATGAATCAGAATCCCTCGATCGGCAACTTTTCAAATCCCAAAGCCGCAATATACCTTTGTAAGTCCATCTACAATAATCACAGAGTCCTAATAACAAGCGAGGATTAATAGTCAATATCCCGAGATAGCCGATTAGAATACCGACATCGTTGACATCGTGGATGTATTCCGCAGATGAGATAGACCGTCCATAATCCCGGTCGTGTTCGGGGTAGATATACCAGGAGTAGAACTGAAGGAAGTGTCAGTGTGATCTGCAAAGTTGACAAGTTGTGGAGACCGGACCTCGTCAAGAATCACAGTGGTGCCTTCGCGCCCGAGAGAGACCAATTCTTTGAGATCATTACCCCTGCGAATTGTGTGTGTTAGAAACGCGGAACAAAGATAAAAGTAGACGGTTACTTGATGACTTGTCCCGTGGGGTTCCTTGGGTTAGAAGCCAAAATAACGGCCAAGCCTTGAGTACGAATGTCTTTCTATAATACACGTCAAGGCGTGGGCAATAACAATGGCGTGTCATACCTTTGTCTGTTCGATATCCAGCTTGTACTTGTCCTAAAGTGGCGTTCATCAACAAGCGGCAGTGAGACCATCGTTATTTCTTACACGGGGCTCCAAACTTGGAAAAGAACACGTCAATCAAGGAACAAAAGGCGGAAAGATGAAGTTCACTGACGCCGTGGGAACGGGCACGAGCCGTTTGAACGCGCTGAGGACTTGGTCGTAGGCGGTGTAGTCGGGGATTTGGTAAGACTGATGCCCATGTGAGTCCACGGCCAACAGTTATGAGCGCGCTCGCCCACGTACTGTGTAAACGTCCCCAATCACAGCTGCAACGCGGGAAAGTCCTGCACGTCCTCCGGGTACGATGCACACGTTCTCGTACGTATACTGGCTGGCTTTCCCCTTCCTGTACGTGTCGTTGTACAAATTAGCAACCGCTTCCCGAAGGGCTGTGCAGAACTGAATGAGCGGACATCACGCCACCATCAAGGCCACGCGGGATATACCTTTGACGCCGGTTGTTGGTGCGTATTCCAGCGAGTCGGTAGGGAGAGGAATCGAGGTTGGGCGAGGGGCTGAATCAGGGATAGGACCCACTTCAGGCGCGCCTTGACCGAGGTTAGCCCAAGCATGGGATTCAGCGTAACTGAATCCATTCGCCATGGCGCGATCGGAACAGTAGATGACACCGGTGCTGCCAGGGTGCTCAATTCCGGGCACAGTTTCCTCATCCTGTGGATACACTAAGAATCAAATCATATACAGCAGGAGACGAATTCAGACAGGATTGATGGTCTGTGGGAGGACGCCCTTGGGTTTGTGTCCAGCGGATTGACGAAAGATCTAAGCGTGGCGTTCATGATATTTCCGCGATCGCCTGATCAAAGACATACCTGGTGCGCCTCCGATTCTTTCTCGTGTTTGTAGTGCCGGATAACATCCCTAACCTGTTGAACAGCATGAGCAAACGATGAATTATGGGGAAGATGGATATGCATGATGGGAGGAATACTAGGGAAACAGACGGGACCTACCAGATCTTTAAGTCGCGGAGTGCCGGGCCTTGACGTAGTTTGACTGTCAGTCATCCTTCAAACCGTTGTCAAATGAAGTTGCGTCGTTTCTGCGAGATAGATGATTAATGGTCAAGAGCAAGTTACAACCCCCACGACACGAGGCTGTTATATCATTGGGCTAAAATTAGGTCAGGTGGTAACGCGCGCATCGCGTGGCTGTCTTTTTTTAGGCCAAGTCGGTGGAATACCTAGACTAAGATACTGACCGTGAAGAGCTAGCATGATTTGCCTTCTTCTAGAGCTCTCTCAGAATAGGACTGAGTGTATTGTGAACAGCGGAGCTCCTCGCCGCTGTACGCCAGAGACAGAGTGGAGAAGACATCGGCACTTCAATCTTGTCGTAAGTTAAAGAAAGGCTTCGCCTGCGGCTGCGGAAAGCCAGGACGTCGCGCACGTCTTTCCAATCTAAAATTTCAAGCACCGCTCAAAAGAAGGACGAATGACAGCTTCATCGATACTGCTGGCAACTGAAAGGATGGTATCACAATCGATTCGGAACATAAACGTTACACACTCGATGGAGTCCGAAAGAAACCTATAACTCTTGGTAACTAGGTGTGGAGCAGCCACTCTTCCTCGAGGTCCATGTAACAGGCTCTAGGCGATCACGGTTAATCTCCACCTTGAAGATATCAAACCGCTGGTACCCGCCAACAAAGTCGTGGAACTGTTTGGGCTCGATGCACTTTGAGAGGTCCATATCGCAATATGCGATGCCCTCCTTCCCTCTGACCTCATCGCCGATCTGGTTTCCCATGGGATCGATGAATAACGACGCGCCGAGTTGGACTCTGTCCAGTATCTCAGCAGATCGTGGGTCCCGAGCGACTAGGAAGTCCCGCATCTCCTGATCCATGAAGCTAGAACATATGATGCCGAAGCACTTGCCCTCAAAGCAGTGGGCGGCCACGCGTATACGTGTGGCGGCTACCAAGTCGAAGTTGCCTGCATCATCAGGCTTTCGTGTAGGGAAAAGCGGTGGCCATACTGTCAACGCCGATTTTAGTAAATGCTACTAGTCCATAAAAGGATATGAAAGACTGACGAGAGACATGCAGCTGTTCTCCTTGTGCCATCAAGGCGTAACGGGCAAGGGAGTTGCCGTTCTCGCCACATATTAAGCCACCGATGCGGCCCAGGCGTTTTGTATCCGAAACGTGCAGGCCTGCGCCATCCCCAGGGGACCATGTGAGCTTTTCGTAGAATGTAGGCACGAGCTTTCGATGGTGGTTTAATATGGAACCGTCATCGCCGATGAGAACAGAAGCGTTCCATATACAGCCTATGCTAGCGTGTGATCGCTCGTTAATGCCAACGAAAGCGAAGATGTTGTTTCGCCGGCATGCTTCGCGGATAAGGGCGATTTCGGGTCCATCAATGAAGATTGCCTGTTCCGCGAGCGTGCAGAACAGATCATGGTTCTCAAGGGGAGACGAGAGGGCGGACCAGACCGGAAAAGCGGGTATAAAGGTTTCGGGGAATACAACGAGACTGTTGAGCGGCGGTCTGTATTAGCAATATGGAACGAAGTAAATGAACACTTACTCGGCCTTGTTAGCGGCGGCCTCTGTTATGAGGGAGATGACCTTTTGTACGGTCTTGGCGGTATCAAGGAATACTGGAGCGACATTGCATGCTAGAAAGTATGTCAGTCAAAGTATAGACGTGGTACGAATGACAGAGGCTGACCGGCGACGCGAACTTTGGGAAGATGAGCAGGCATTTCGAGGAATTGGAGGATGAGGATGAGGAGAACGTATCACCGGTGGTACCTTTTATATCTTGGGAGCACGCATCGAAAGCTCATACAATTGCTCCGAGCAATGTGAAATGTCATTAGGAAATATAAGCCTCGGCAAAGCCGTATAACCAACGCCCTTCCGTACAAGAGCTGTAGTCCGCGGACTCCATGTACTTAACATCTCGCCTGATCTGCAACAGAGATGTCAAGATATGTTGGCCCTTGGCACCTGGTGGACGGAGACAAGTTGCCCAAAACAGTCAAATCCGCATCACATGATCTCCATCAACCAAGAAAGGCCGACGGCAAGCCGAGGACTGGACCCTTTTCGTCTTGCCTCCGCCCGTGGTCCTTGGAGTTTTTCTCGACCAACTTTCCAGTTAGTGTGCTTCTTTCTCCTCATCCGTGGCATTCAATGCTGCACTTCCGCGCACATTATTCCTGTCTGTGAATGCACCTCGGCTGAGACTTCTAGTTCTCAATCTGCTCGAGCCTCATTGAAGCCTTGAAGGCACCCGCGCCGGATAACGTATCTGTTAGAGTCTTTTCGGCTTGGCGAATCAACGATACTTATGCCTCTTCCCCAAACTCGCGTAGGATGCACGCTGTAGTACTATCGATACGTCAAGCCTAATCCCGCCCGCCGCCACTAATGCAAAGTCTGATAAGCGACGCGTCGACAAACCTCCTATTATACCCCGCAATTACGAACTTGCTTGATTTATATGGACGAACTCGTCGAGGTGTGGACTTTTCTCGCCTCTACTAAAATGTCCGTTCAGGATCCCAGGCTCGTAATGGTCTCCGAGGACGACACTAAAGATCCAGAGACCAGTGAAAGTGGATATTCTGACGTGCGCGTTTACGGAAGACATTTCGCCATGTGTCGCTGCACCGTTCGTCATGTTCTGTATCTCATGCCAATCAGTAGGTGAGTTTGCGTGTCCACCCGCCACTATGACTGTAGCCACACACCCTTAGAATCGCTCGAATATCGGCTATGCCGCACTTTTCGGGATACTACCGGATCTTAGCCTTAACTTGAGCCAACTTAACGTTGTGCTGGCCGCGTTCTACGCTATACGTCGTCGTTGAAGAGCCGGCTAACACTATTCTTAAGCGACGGAGGTAGCCCTAGACCATGCAGTACTCTTATCATGCAGGTGACGTATTACCATCGTCCCACAATGCCCAGACATTTTTGATTCCTTATGTCTTCCAGAGCTATCATCGGTACTATGTGTGGATGGCATTCGTAACTCTCCCTTTTTGTCAGCAGTTCGGGCAATGTTCGGTGTTGGCGAAGGCAGTCCATATTCTGGGATCATGTTCCGACCAATGACCTCCGTATCCTTGCCCCTTCGACTTTTCCCAGTTTGTCATTCGACGGATGTTGACCAAATGCAGTCTATCGATTCTCCGCGGACAGGAAGCCTATAACCTTTCAGCCATGTTCATGTCCTATTCGCATTCAGCTTGACCGGCGGTTTTGACGGGACTTCTCTCCCGCCTGACCAATATGACGGACTGGGTGGGAGGACGTTGCTATTAGAGAAGGTGTGTTCCGAGCATGTGTCGTTCAACGTGTCTGACTACAGATAGGACATTCTCATCAGGGAAGTTGACTGACCATCGTCGTCATCGCGCGCTTGTATACAGGTATCAGACGTTCGCGGGAGGTCCAGCTGGTTAACGGAAGACGAAGGACTGGGTGGAAGCGTGCGTCTCAAAGAAGATCCCGACCACATGCCAGGTGCCTCGGGGTTTCTCAAGTACTTTCGCCGGCACACTGTATGTTTTGGGTGTTGATGTTGACTGGACTTGATCCACCTGCAGTAAAGTCCAATGTCTGTTCTTCCCAGCTGTCGTTTCACTAATTCGCTTCGGATGGTTCGCTTCCGATGGCGTTTGCTCACCCCATGGGCTTCACAGACTCATCAACGGAATTTCAATGGCTTTATGTCCATCTCGTGTTTCGCGGGTACCTCATTGACAGACGTCAGATTCGGTACCCTATCCCAGGCTTCATTCGCATTCATCATTAGGCTCAGCACGGTGCTGTTGGTGCTGTCGGTGTCTAGGTTTTGTCCCTGTTGCACACGGCATGTTTTCGGTGTTCGCCATCCTCGTCAGAATGTTGACATGGTGTAAGTAATGCAAGTGGGCCCTTGATAGTCGTTGAATAGTGTTGAATAACCAGCCCGCAGTTGTTTCTGATACAACATATCTTCCTGGGAATGAGGTGAATATGTAGATTTTGGACACGCGTCTTATAATACATCTTTGTTCGAACCATTTCGATGGCATGTGCTCTTGTACTTCACGTACTGAGACTACGTGAGTTCATGATTCTAGAAGAGAGGGTGGCTGAGAAGAGAGGGTGGCTGAGCGTGTAAAATGGATATTGATTGGGGCTGCTTCTCAACGTAAGCCTAAATTTACAGAACGTTAAACAATTTCCAAGTCTTTTCAACTTCCAAAATAGACGTGATAGTATCAACAATCATCTTCTCCCAGCCAATATACTCCTTGATACCAAGAGCCTCCTTTGCATAGCTCACATCAGTTGTGGACGGCTCTCCAGGCAGTCCGAGCGCCTCCTCAATAGGCGGAAGCCTTTCCTTCAACTGCGGCATAGCGCGTTCAAGGTACTCCGCCGCCTGCTTCCAGGTGAACCAACCTGCAACTATGACGAAG
Source organism: Hymenopellis radicata (assembly GCA_015501595.1). NCBI lineage: Eukaryota > Fungi > Basidiomycota > Agaricomycetes > Agaricales > Physalacriaceae > Hymenopellis > Hymenopellis radicata. Next base: position 19,724 of record JADNRX010000050.1, on the reverse strand, counting down.
CGCTTTCTTCCAGCGGGCGGAACCTCAAGCGCCCGTACATGCGCCTTTGCCACATCGCGAACATCGATAGCATGAGGCGCCATTTGAGGTGGGAGTTTACCTCCTTGGATAAGACTGTACGGGAATATGTTGGCACCGAGCCGGGTGGGGTTAGGCGGAGCAGGGAATGTCGATTCTAGGGGCCCATAGACGAATGGAGGATTGACTAGAAATTTTTAAGGTTATGAGGAGACACTGATTGGGGCTACTTATGGTCACGCACTTGTAGCGAGGTCGATGCTAGGGTTTTCGTCCACAAACTGCCACGCTGCTTTCTCGGCCAAGAGTTTAGAAGCAAGGTATATCCATAGAGGGTCGTGTTTCCCACTCAGCGTTTCTTCCTCCGTGACATGGCCCCAGTCTAAGGAAGGAGGCGGTGTCAGTGTGCCACAGAAGTCAAGGACTCGTTCGGCTATCACCTTTGTCGGTCAGAACACGCCCCTGGAAAGCTTGCTTCAGGTCAGCTGTGGTTCGGTTCAAAACGTCGTGGGATTCAAGTTCAACTGAAGCAGCTCACGATCAAGGAGTGTTCCCCAGCTGCTCGTTATGACGACCTTGTGGATGCCTGCCTTCAAAGCGCATTCAAGGACGTTAAGGTTTCCTTCCTTCGCGGACTTTATAATCTGAGTGGGAGTTTAAGAAGCTGTGGCGAATATACTTACGCGCACAGCAACCTCCGGAGACACCTGTCCCGCTAGTGGTGTCGCGGTATGAATAATGGAAGCGACGCCTGTGAGGAGCTCATGCTGAGACAATTAGGCAATGAAAGACAAACTGACTGGCCTTGCATGGCCTGGGTCAGATCATCTGTGGCGACATCATCTACAGCGATCAGTGAGAAGTTGGGATGTTTCCCAATTGGTGCATCCTTCAAGGAATCGATCTTTGCGGATCGTGCAGTCCTGCGATTGATGAATTGAGATGCGGCAGAGTATAGCAAAACGTACCCTCGAACAGAGTATCCCTCGTTCAGCAGCAGCGTTATAATGTGAGCGGCGATGAATCCGGTGGCACCGGTAACCTGCAGCAATCGTTCAGTCACGATGCTCGTATCGTGTAAGGAGGATATACAGACTAGGACGAGAGACTGTGCCATGTCAAAGAAGCAGAGAAGCAGAGAGTTAGGGATGGGGGTGGGCGGCTATCCTTTAAATTGGCTAGGTCCATGAGGTTTCAAGTTTGGTTCCCCATAACTATACCGGGAGCCTCGGTGATGAAGGTAATGGATTTGGATGCCCTCATAATCATTGCCGGGCAGGAGACCGAGACAAGGGAAATAGATCTTCAAGGGAGACAGCACACTGAGTAGAGGCGGAATCACTAGAGAAATTGGATACCCTCACCTCTGAGGTAAATCAACGATGCTTCGTGAATTGTATGCGGAGCACTACAGCCTTAGATGCGCCATTACTATACCCGCTCCCCGACGTAGGTCAGGTGCAAACTGTGGCGTTACTTGAATTGGTCTGATTTTATCCGAAGAATGCCGGCAAATTTAAACGTCATGTTCGTGTTCACGACATCGAGCTAGCGCTATATGACCAGGCCGCAGCTGTTTCGGTCTCCTCGACTTTGCCGTCCTGTTGCCGTCGTGTTGGAAATGGTGTTACTTGTGACAATGACATCTGTAACCATAACGCTTGGATCACGTGGACAACTTTTCTTTTCCAGAAACCATCATGATGTTGATTTAGATACAAGTAGAGTGAGTCTCTCAATGCTGGCCACAGCAGTTAACAGACTATCTACTCTAGATGGCATCTTCTGACATTGTTTGTAATTTGCAAGTCCTCACCTTTATCCCAATTCCATTACTAACCTTTTCTGCAGATGTAACAGACAAGTAGCAAAATATACTTGTCCATCTTGCAATGCCCCATATTGTTCGCTGGAATGTTTCCGGAGTCCTACACACGGTGAATGCTCTGAGGGATTTTATCGGAAAGAGATTACGACGGAGGGCGCGACGGCTAAAGCACAGGAGCGAGTGAAGATGATGGAAACGCTCAAGCGGCTGGAGGAGGCGCCGGACGACAGCGACGATGACGAAGAAGAAGAAGAGGATGTGGACGACCGGTTTGCTGGCGTGGACCTCGACGATACGGACGCGCTTTGGCAACGCTTGACGCCGGAGGAGCGCACTCGGTTCCTCGCGTCGCCTTTTTCGGTCTTGTCGTTCACACCGTGGTGGGAGGAAACAGGATCTGAAGCTAAACCGCCGCTGCCGGATATTCCTGCCGCTCTAAAGCCCACCCCTACGATAGGGATTATGCACAATCTGTTCGCCATATCTGTCGCGTACGCCTATACTTGTCGGCACCTTGCAGTAACATCCGTCACGGACTCGGACGAGGCGCCAGTCCTCTTAACCACCTTCCTTCCTTTCCTTACGGAGACCAACTCCACATTGGTATTCGCGTCCGTCGACGATGCTATCACTTCCCTTTCGTCCAAGGATGTTCCCGCATCTGCACTCCTCTCCGACGCATTGGTTCTCCTCCGTCCGCACGTCGTTACAGAAGCCGGGCTCCATCCGCACGATAATGCGTTGCGCATGCTGGGCGATCTGCACGACGCATTTATGAGGAAACCCAAAGTACGGAGGAAGCTCGTATGGTATGCGGCATGCGTAAGGACGTGTGTCGGGAGGCAGAGTATGCTTGGACGGGTCGTGGATATTATTGCTGAACGACAAAAAGTAGTGGATGAGGAGAACAAACACTTGGAGGAGTCGACGTCAAGCCTGAAGATAATATGATCTTGTATGTTTTGCTCAAATGAGACGGTTCTCGCTTAATGATCTTCTTGTGCCATATCGATATTTGGTCACAAAACATTTCCTCCTTGCACACTGACAGAGCCTCTGACTTCTGTTTTCTCTTCTCTTCTCTCGTGGTGGCGAATTCGAACAATCCGTGGATATCACATAATATCGCGCACCCACCCTGGGATTACAGGACCAGTTGGTGCCTAGCGCTCACACGACGAGCAGGTCGGCGTCCGCGAGGAGTCGACGTCAAGGCCGAAGATAATATGATCTTGTATGTTTTGTTCAAATGAAACGGTTCTGGCTAATTGCTTTTCTTGTGCCATAGATTGAGTGAACGACATTTGGTCCCAAAAAACATTTCCTCCTTGGAGAGCCTCTGACTTCTCTCCTCTTCTCTCGTGGTGGCGAACAATCTGTGAATATTGCATGATATCGCGCACCCACCCTGGGATTAGGCTTGCTCCCAACTCTTCTGAGGCTCATGGTCAACTCCTTGGAGAGATGGCCTATATGGGATGACAGCTATTGTAAACGACCTCAGCGGGGATGGGCAGGCCTTTACACTCAAGATCTGCTCAGAAAAGCCATCGCATCGAGCCGCCATCCCTCATCCTCGAGCCAGGTTGCTCGGAGTTCAACGAACTATGTACTTTCTTCTACGCAGTCTTGATGACGGGGCTCCTTTGCGCGCGATATCGGCGCCCTTCCACATCAAATGCCCGAACTGACAACCCTACGAGTCGTTGAAACCAGAGCGCGGGCGCCACCGCTCTTTATCGATGAGCTCTTCGCGCTCTGCACTGAGACGGATGCATTGCTATGCATTGTTGAAAAAGGTTCAGTCACTGGAGCTAGCCGTCGGCGAGCTTGATTTCCATGCTGCATTCGAGAATGACGGGGTCAACGCTGAAGTTTGTGGTGCTCGGCGTTCGGAATGCTGGGGAGTTCCGGTCTGACGTGTTGGAATGTATGCGACAATGAAATTCAAGCATCATTATGGTAGAGTGGTCCCCGAGTATTCAGATAGAATGTAGTTGTATTACTTGAGAAGACACAAAGCGGATTGCCATCCATTAACTCGACGGACACTGGTGTTGGGGGTTCTTACCAAGTCGGCTACGAGAGCATCGACCGTTTTACACTTAATGCTGATTTAGAAAGTACTCGAAGGAAGCCGACAATCTCTATTATCTTATGAGGCAGTGCTCCGAGTGATCGTGAAATAAATGATGTGACCGCAGCGGTCCTTTCTTCCGTTCCACCATCATCCACTAACGCCACATTGAGGCTCTTGCCCTACAATTCTACGAATAAATCAGCAATATCATGGCTGCACGAAGCATCTTCATGATGGCCTTTGACTATGTCATGAAAGTAAGTTTACAGCTTTTTCTATCGTTCTGATTGGGCTAAGTTACACCTAGGCCCTTTTCAATTTGCTGCCTTTCTACTACTCTATCGACATCAACGGATCTACGCAGAAGACAACGAGCAGCTATGTGAAGCTTTGCACTCAGTGCCACAATTCTATCCCTTTCACGTTGTACACGCCTCCGTTTCATGACAACAAACTCTTAAAAGCATTTTACACGCCTTCTGAAACTGAAGTACGGGCGATCGAAAATGACCTCCTCGCACCGTCCGCGGAGCTAGCCGCGCTCGCAGATGAGATCAATCGCATCAAATCTGTGCTAAAGACATTAGAGGATCGCCACACTCATCTTAACATCCTCATCACCCGTACTCGCCAATTCATCGAACCTTCTCCCATCCGCCGTCTTCCTGCCGAAGTGCTGTGTATGATTTTCGCACATTTCTGCCACATGCCCGTGTCTGTGACCTCAATGTGTAACGTTGCAGTTCCAGTCACCCTTGCTGTGGTGTGCTCACAGTGGCGTACCATTCTTCTGGATACTCCTTTCCTCTGGACCCGCATCCATCTCGGGCCTAAGAAATGGTCGCCTGCAATTGTCAATCGTCAATTGGATCTCAGTCGGAGCCTTCCGCTGATTGTACACATTCAGGACCCTCTTCATAGACGTCCTTCCGCCGGAGATAACGATGTTTATGAAGAAACGGACGAATACTTCAAGGCCGTCTTGAGCAGGATCTTTCAAGTGCTCCCTCGGTGGATGGAACTTCACCTTGAAATATCATTCGATCAACTAGATGATTTCGGAGCTCTGCTGCAAGGCGCTCTACAGCCTCTAAATTCGCAAGGGCAGGACAACGACGACCACCGGAGCCCGATTACACCCGATCTGCTTGAGACCGTTACGTTGAAAGTACCAGATATTCATGTCACGACCTTGGGCACGCCAACTTGCCTGCCGAAAATATTCGAATCGGCCCCCAAGTTCACATCCTTCTGTTTCTTCAATGAGGATAACTGCACGTACAGCGGTGACTCCTTTTGGCCTTCTCAGGGCTTACCTTGGAAACAGCTTGATAACATCATTCTCGAGCACCGGGACTTGCACGTACTCAACGAGCTTCCTGCAGAGTTCTTTAGCGACGGTAAGGAAGCGGAACTCGAACTCTACTTGCGACATTTGCCGTCCTATAGGCCGAACGCGCGTCTTGTGGCTAGCAAGTTCACATCCCTCAAACTCGGGCCTGCTCACTGGAATGGCGATTTACCGAGGTATCTCGAAGCACTATACGTGCCTACTCTCAAGGACGTTGAGTTAGGTTGCGCCATGAGCCCCAGATACTCCTGGCGAGAGACTTTAGATGACGGCCAGAACAACATTGGCTACCCGAACATCTTAGGTGCCCTTTTGGCCACGATAACCAGATCGAAGTGCGCACTCAAATCGTTCATATTCTACGTCTTCTCGGATGCTCCCGACAATGCATTCGACGACTCCTTTGCACGAGCCATCATCGCCTTGTTGCGTGTAATGCCCGAGCTGGAAACCCTCGAGATTCGCGAAGGCAAGGAGCGTGGACCATCGCTTCTCAGTGATCCCGAGTTCTTCACTCTCTGCAGCGCACCTGAGACGGGCGGATTGTTGCACAAGCTCGAGTCGCTGGAGTTGGTTTGGGCGGCGGATCGACAGCCGCCGGTAGACTTGGTCCCCATGCTGCAGTCGAGAATGGGCGGGTCGGCGTTGAAGTCGGTTGTCCTTGGCATTCGGAAGGGCGGCGACCTACAGCCTGAGGTATTAGATTGTATGCGTCAACTGAAGGAGAGTGGGATCCGAGCGACATTGTGGTAGTCAACGACGGTCATATAGCGTAGTCATTTTAAATAATACTGTATTTTCGTTGCATAAACATCAAACATTCGTGAATCTATTCAAAGTATCGTAAGGGAACCACTTAATGATGATGCTTCGGGATCAACACCGTACGACCAGTAATCTCGTACGCCCTCAGCTTGTCGATAACCTCATTAACCTTCTCCAGCGGCTCTGTGTTGAAATGCCCTCGAACAGCGCCTTTCGCGAACAGGTCCAAGGCGGCTTCGGTCGAGCTACGTGGGCCGTAAAGGCTGGACAGGACTAAGCTATGTGTTAGCTTGCATTGAAGTGTTCGAAAAGTATGCATACCGGAAATGCCAGAGCCTATGATCTCGAGTGTAGAAAAGGTCATCGATTCTTCCGAGACGCCGACCTACTCGTCGCGTAAGCAATATATGAGAACATTCTATGAATGTACACACCATGACAGCCTTGGCGTCAGAAGGGTACTTCAAGCCGTTACCCTTGAGCGCGGAGACCGCAAATCCGAAGGCTGTTCAATCTCAATAAGGCTTCAAGGATCGAAAGACTTCTGAGCAGTGAGATAACGCACTCTGAGTCGTAGCGGCAAAATCGATGGTGATATCCACCGTCAACTTGTTCGCCGTGAGTAACTCGTTCAATGTCGCGAGATCATAAGCAGCCTCAGCGCCGAGCTCAAGCGCGAGTTTGCGGGCTTCAGGCTTGATGTCAACGGCGTACACTGACAGAGGGCTGGTGTGAAAAGGTTGATAAGATTTAGCGAAGGCGAGACATACCAGTGGCACCGTAATGCTTAGCATACTGAAGACCAAGATGACCAAGACCGCCAATGCCGAACATAAGGACCTTGAAGTTCGTGCCCTCTTTGATCTGTCAATAGATGAAGCTGTCAATGAAAGTATAGGTTAAGAGAAGGAAGGCTTACGCCAGCGACATCATGTACAGCATGATACGCCGTTGTCGCAGCATCAGATGCCATGGAGGCTTCTTCGATAGACACACCATCGGGCTACACGAACGCTTTCATCAAATCTTCTTTTCAGTCACAACCAGAAACACTTACCACAGGGACTAACTGATCCTGCGGTACGACGACATAGTTCGCATATCCACCATCGCGACCAAGACCTTCGACGTTGAAGATAGCAGGCAAACCCATGATGCCGCGCACGCAAGGCGTAAGAGTCCTGATCGTGTAAAGCTTGCCGAGTTTAGCCTTGTGGGGATCCACACCCTCCCCAAGTCTTAAGGAATTAAGACTCGTCAGCTTTGCGTGCTATGTAACAGAGACTAGAGACTTTACGCGACGGGGACACCGCAGAATTCATGTCCCATGATATACGTGCGTTCGTCGAGTCCTGCACCTGAGAGAAGAGCGACATCGGTGTGGCATACTGTCGAAGATGGCGGTCAGGTCGTTTACGATGATGATACAAAAGTATTGACGACTTACCGCCAGAAGCAGACACCTTGATCAAGACCTCCCCTTTCTTGGGAGCGGGGACGGGGTGCGCCTTGTCGATAACCAGGTCAGTGTTTCCTCCCTGGTAGGACGCGGAGAACATGGTAGACGGAATCATGTTGCAGAAAATGACTGGGGTGTCGAAGTGGATGACAATTAACTTGTTGGTGCTGCTGTCCTCCCATCCTCACCACCTTTATATCATTTGGGTTCGGGCTTCGTCGGTGGCTAGAAGACTGCTTTATCCCCACACGCAAGGAAAGTGTACTAGCCGCCCACTTGTGGCGTCGGTCTGCATTCCTGCGTCGGATTTCGATGCTGACCGGAAACAAGGCTCAGCATAGACCACAAATGAGGTACGGGCATCACGGTAGGCGCACTACTGTAACCTACGTTCGTCTCGATTGCGATTGAAGAGAATAAAGCGCTCAAGTGACTCACAACATTGTCCGGTCGAGCGGAGCATGACACTTGCAGGGCCCGTGCATCGCCCAATCGCCAAACGTTGGATTGAGGCGTAGTGCTGAGCCGTAAGCACATAATCACCGTGCAGCAGCGGAGAGCGCTCATAGCCTTCGGAATAAGAAAACGGGGAGAAGAGTGACTAGTCTTTTCTGTGTCTCAAGTCGAGAGCAAGAGACAAACCACGATCCGCTTATATTAATAAGTAATATTCTGTGAAGTCGGAACCGCCGAAAGGGCCCTGACCCTATTGTGCTGAAAGCCGCCGAACAGATTGATGCAAACTAGAATGCTCCGAAGCAGGCTCTGAGATCTGAGGCCTCAGATTGAACTAGCAGCTGGTCATTGTCCCATTTTAAGGTGAGGGGTGCTGGTAATCGACTCCAACAAGTCCTGAACGAAAGTCCAATGGTTTTCCGGGGCGACTTCTTCCACTGTGAGTCTATGGGCGTGCGTGGCATATACATAGGTACTGGGGCAGAGATGATAGTGGGAGGATTGGTGGGCGATAGGCACAAGAAAACCGAGCACGAAGCGGACCTTGATCGAACCATCCGCGTTCTTAGGGTTAGGTTTACATTTCAACGTGATTTGCCGGCGGCGCACTTCTTGAACTTGTCTTCCATGTTCAGCGTCAACCCGCGATGGCGGATCGTCTCTACGGCTTCCGCCATGGGCTATATCCCTCGTATCCCACGGTTACACGTCGCCGGCCTTTTAAGAGGATACGACCTCCGCAACCTCGCACGTTACTTTCCTGAAGAATGGCGGTCTTTTGGAGCCAACTTGGGTACGCATCTCATTACGAAGCCGACCATGTTATGACCCTGCTCTTCTTAGCCGTTTACATGCAAATAGTCAGTGGGTGGTCAAATATCTCTGCCATCCCAGTACGCGTCAGAGTGAAGCAAAGTCCGGTACCGGTCAATGCGTTCCCTTGTACAGGATCCAAGGCCGGTCTTGGACGCATCCAAGAACAAGAACCTACTACTCTTTGATTACGATGATCAAAGCGGTGGTGGCCCTACCGCAAGTATAAGTGCACGGGCGTTTTGGCCTTTCACTCACATCTCCACATCGCCCTCCACACCTCCTACAACATGCTAACCGAAATCCCGGCCGATGCTCGTATCCTCTTGCGCTCCGACCCTGCTAGTCCATTTTCCGAAAAAGCACGCATCATCCAAAAGTACATTCACAAACTCGAGAGGCCCACCATGTCCGATGATCACCCCTTCTGCACCGTTATCAATAACGACGTGGACCTCGCCCTAGCGTCGATACACGCTATCCGCCGGGAGATGTGCGCCGACGACGCGGCGGACTCTGAACTCCCCCGCGCCATCCACTCGCGACTTGGGTCTATCGGTATTCCTCTATTAGAATGGTGCCTATGGGTCCTCAAAGACATGACATTCGCGTTCACCAACTGCGCCATACACAATAATGACCGCATCGAAGTAGCCACCAAGGCTCTCGTCGTTCTCAATGCACTCATCGGCGCCCCGAGAGGCCTGCAGATCGTCCTTCGCTCGGAATCCCGCTGCCAAGAGGTCGTAGACATCGTCGTCCACGCCTGGGCATCGTCCGCTGCCCTCGCCTTCTGGCGCCACGCCGTATTCCCTAGTACGATCCTCCTTGATAAGCTGAATGCGTCACCAGAGTTCAATGTCCTGGTTCGGGAGAGTCAGGAGCGGTACATGCCTACGGTGCCTCTATGCGTCCTCCGCCACGTTGCTGCTTTCTCGCATCGGGATCTCGAGGTGCTGCCGGATCCCGATTTGAAAAGACAGCCTGTTGAGGTGCATATCCAGCTTATGACGCATCTCTGTATGAACTACCCCAGCGAGTGTCTTACGCTCTTCATCAGACACAAAGCCGCTGACTGGGTGTGCCGCGCGCTGGCACGTGTGCTCACGATACCGTTCGAGGACTGGGCGTTCGGAGGTGCGGAGAGGGAGGTGCTGGTGAACCCCTTTGAGGCTATTGTGATGTTCCTTGATTGCCTGTTCAAGCTCGACTTCACGCTTATTTCGATGAAGGGTGCTCTCCACCATCGGCTCGTACGTTCTCTAGTGCGGTGTATTTCAGAGTTATCGAGGCAGAAGCGGCTCGGCCAGGGCCATACGGAAGGCCTCAACTGCGCGCCAGTTCTCAAGGCCGTCATAATTCGTCTGTGTATTGGAGTCAGAAAGAGCGGCTCCATTCTTCGCCTAGCGTGCCGCGCGATGGATACATTGGATTTGGCGCAGGAAGAGGAAGAGAGACATCTCTCTAAAAGGGAGTTCGCAGCACTTTGGTCAGCGTGGGACGAGCTGAAGAAAAGTGTCGCAGAGGCCAGGAAGGAATGGGTCGTTGATCCCAACGTGCGCAGTGGTCGGCGTTGTATGAATCCTCAGGTAGGTCCACAGCCAATCTCATAATCGTCATCCTCATTTCACTTTAGTGTACTGCACCTTATGCACGTCGTCTCAAGAGGTGCACAGCGTGTCAGTTCCTGGTGGTGTGTTCTCGTGCATGTCAGGAGTACGTATGGACCACGCTTGATCATGGGTCCCATTGTTTTAATTTAGCGAGCTGTTCTTTGGCGGCCGCTCAAAAAGACGAAGAGCACGACTTTGAGAACTGTCGTTGTTCACGATTTACCTTAATCTGAATGATATCTCATATTGCTATCAACCCACCAAGACTACTGTACATGCATTTACTTCCTTTCTCTATCGCTGATTATTATGCCTTGTCATCTATTCCCTGTACAATATGACTATTAAACATAACTTGGATAGCGTGACCAAAATGTACCGCTCAGCGGGTTCAATGAAACTAATTTCGTACTTGCTCAACTTTCGTACAGCGTGGATTGCACGGTTTGAGGGTACCATTCATACGGAAATCAGTTGCGCGAAATAGTCCGATTGAAGCTACTCGAAGTTGAATGTCTACCTATTCCTACGCACCACCCACTCAGCAGCAGTGTTGGTCGAGGGGTACTACAACAATCTCTGTTGCTACCAAAGAGTTGCTTGAATACCCTGCTGTCGTAGATTTGCCATACAGTCTACCACATCACCTCGAAGGTCACCTCCGTTCCGAACGCCGAGGACGACAGAGGATACAGTATTCATTCCTTCCCCTCCTTGTCCAGCGCGTGAAAAGAGCATAGGGATCAGAGCGTCTACTGGTTGACGCTCTTCCGCCCACACCATCTCCAGCGATGTAAGTGCTGGTAGAAGATGGCCCTCGGCCATCTCCTGAAAAAGGCGTTCATTGAATAGCGACAGTCCCGACTCAGCTTCAATGACGTGCAACACTCGGAGCTCCGTCATGCTATGAAGCGCGGTAACCAAACTGTCTGCCAGCGTGGGTTCCGTAGTAGCGAATGAGAAGAAGCCTTCTTGATAGTCGACAAATCGACCCCGCATCATGACAGCGAACGTCTGCAGTGCGCATGCGGAACGATACAAGAACTCGGGGAGGGCTGAGAAGGGATTCGTCCACTCTACCGGGGTGAAGTGTCTACGTGTCGCAGATGGGTCGGGAGGCATCATTGTGAGGCTTTCGAGGGTGGGGATGGTGACGGATTGGAAGAACTCTGGGAGCGAACTAGTCCAGATCACAGAATCGAGCACAAGGGTAGACACATTGAGACTGAACCCTACGTTGGATGGCATGTCAATGTAATAAAGGGTTGGCCTGAGAACGAGCGTTCGATTATTGCCGTCCTCGAACTCATCGTTTAGACGATGTATCAGACTGTACACGTCACTCTGAGCACAAACCTCGCGAAGTTGGCGCCAGGGCAGTGCGTCAACATAAGAATCGAAGCCCACAGTTCTGCCCTCGCCATCCAGTATAGTGAAACTGGTTAGGAAAGATGCTTCATTAAACAAGCCGGGTTCGACGTAGTCCACGGGCCCTTCATTCACTAATGTGAGGGACTCCAGAAGGGGGGACTCCAATTCTTGAATGCGATATCCCAAGAGGTTAGTGTCCCTTTGATTCATACAAAACTGGGCAACCTTCCACTGAGCACAGTTTCGGCAAGTAGCTGAAACGAGCTCCATGTGATAGTCGTCCGTCTCCTCGTATGGAAAGCTTTCGTCGCAATCGTCAGATGTGGGCCGGTCTGTGTAAGGAATGTCGATCTTAACGGAAATTGGGATGTGCCCGCATCGCTCGAGATAGTGCTCGTACTCATCGAGGCCACCCGAATGAGGCGCGACATATATGTGGGTCCACAGCGAAGGCGTAGATAGCGCGATGTCACGCCATTTCGAGCAGACGAGGCTAATGGAGAGCGGAGTTTTGTATTCGTTGCGCTGGAACGACGTGCATGCAGAAGCGAAGACGATTCCGAGGACTTCCGTTGGAAGTCGGCGGATGGGAGAAGAACGCATATACTGGTTGCTCCGCTGAATGTAAGTGTCGAGATGCGCGTGGTGCGCTTTCAACGCGATAAGCATCGATTCGACACGCTCGATTTCCTGCGCCAGAACTGCCCTTTCGGTAGATGGGTTCCCCAAGCTGCTCTTTATGCAAGAGACTTCGGATTGCGTCGGGTTCTGATACGCTCTGGTAAAGTCTTTTTCGAAAGAAAGTTTGTATGAGGTCAGCGCAATGGAGGCGTGACATTTTGGGCACAACTCCACGGAGGTCATTGTCTTCAGAACAGGTTAAAGGGGCTAAGTAAAAAAAGATAATAGGACGGCGTACAAGAGTTATATTCTATGAAGGTAGCAAGCCAGTCTGCCCACTATGACTGCACTAGCACAAGTTGCTGGAGGTAATCATTAGATAATGGTGGTCGTGAATGTCATGAACGCACTAGAGTCGGCCCTTCACACCCTTTCAAGCACCAAAACACTGTTATATTTCACTCAGGGCCCTCACGAAAACAGGCGGCCACGCCGATGGTGGTGGTGGTGGAAGGATAGCCTCGTCTGGTGGTTGGAAGCAAAGCTGATAACGGTAACGTGATCATTGATCACTTTCAATATACACGATTTTGAGCTTGATGGTTATGGAACTCTACTGTAAGGAACGCTACAGCTAAAAAGTAGCTAAGGCCGCGCAACTAAGTATGCCGTTTGACTCTGGACAATATTTCAAACAACTAGCACAAACGAAGAGTTTGAGATGGAATTTCTATCAGAGCGTTCAACCGCTCCAGTCGCTAGAGAAAATCTCCTCGCCCGCGGGCGAGCTCGCTGATGGTGAAAACACTGCAGTGAGACCCCCGTACTAACTTCTTACTCTATATACCTTCCTCAATATCTACACTCATCATGAACTTATCCCTCAGCATCTCTCTCTCGAACAGAGAGAACGTCGTGGGCAACTCGAATCCACAGAGGGTACATGCTTGCTCCCCATGAGAACATACAGACAGGATGTCGACACAGAAATTCAACCCCCAAATCGCGGCGCGGCTCAAACACCTCATCTGACAATACATAATAGCGCGGCAACGCTTGCTCAGACCGTCGTGAGCATCACGGCGAACCATCAAGACAAACGTACCCGCCCACCCTTGATACCGCTGCAGTCTCCGATGTCATCTTCTATGGGCACCCTGCACCGAGCCCTCGTCTGCTGCCAGAACGTGTTCTCCTCAATCGCAGGATATAATTCACTCGGGCGTCGGGCCACGAACTGAGGGCAACCTTCGAAAACTTGCTCGCAAGCTCTGGCGACGCCGCATCAGGGGGATGAACAATAGTCGCGATGCGCCTGGTAGAGTTTCGACGACGCCAGACCCAGTAGTATGAGGGACGGTGAGAATGAGACCTGTACAAAGCCAGACGTTAATCATCTTACAAAGCCGCCCCCTCCTCGTAGAAGATGCATCATTATGTTGGATTGCCGAAGATCCTGCTGGAGGTGACAATCTTTGAAACGAAAGGGGTATCATTTGTATAATGGCAATACCAAAGTGCTCTACACTACAATAGTGCCTGGGGAGGGAACAGGTCCACACTGTCGTTTGTGTCCAAGTTGCGGGACTTCAAAAGTCGAAATAAACAAGTCACCTGGAAACTGCGAAAACCACGCTATTGCCTCCGACGCTTTCAGTGAAAGCCGACGTGACGCGTATAGCGAGGTCCATCCCATCGTCGACCAGTGCGTCGAATATAAGCCTTTCGGCTTCACTGAAGATTTGTTGGGCGAAAAGCGAATTACCCCGATATATGCCGTTCAGATCTACATGCCGCGCGTCCACAGCAAAGTGGCATGTCCGAAGCCTTGCCAGACCAACCGTATCGTCCCCTTTCCAGCGCGCCTTGAGCATGGAAGCAAAACTGCTGACCGGTCCAAAATACGTTAGGCCATCGTGATTATGTATCCGAATGTCCAGAGACGAAAGAAGGGGTAGAAAGGTGACAGTTTTCGCCGGTATGACCTTGAGGGATTGCACAATCGTCACTATTTGTTGTCGGTCGCTACCATCCATTTCATCATCAAATTCGCCTACGGTTACTGCTAGGCCGAGGAAGGCGAGACTATGTGTCTGCGAAAGGATAGAATGGAGGGTACAGTCCGCCGGTGAGGCAGCAAATGGCACACTAGCAAGCGAGAGGTTGGTGAGAGCGCTCAAACAATTGGAACGAATGAGTAGTTGTTTGAATGAATACAAGGCATAGTCGGCCGTGGCAAGGTCAGGATGAAAGGAAACATCACGGAGACGAGGAAGTGTGAGAGCATCGATGACGGCCACCGACGTAGCATCGAGCTTGCTCATATTTAAGCAGGTGATCGGGTGTAAGCCGATTCGTCCTCGCCGTCATCCGAATCCCAGGAAGGTGTAGAGAGGCTCTCAAGAGACGGGCACTGCCCAATCAAACGTATAGATTCTCTGCGCTCCTCCTCGCGGTCATCGGAGTACATACGAGAAAGGTCTAGCTCTGTAATCTGGTCCCACGGAAATTCGATGGCCGACGGGCTTGCACCAAGAGTCAATTTCGTAAGACGAGGGCAATCTTTGAAAACTGATTGCTCCTTCGGCTGTATGTGAGCACAATCAAGGCTGAGACATTGAAGACGAGGAAGCCGATTATGAAGTGGTGCGTAGAGCATATTCAACCTCCCTCGGTCATCTGATAGATTTAACACCCGCCACCGGTATGATTCCGCCAGGACGATGTCGAGCATGCATTTTAGGATAGATGGATTGGAGTCGGGCCTCCGTATACGTCGTATGTTGTCGCTCAGAGATACGTCCAATAATCCTTGGCGGGAACGCTGAATAACCATCTCCAAGCGCTGGACGTCCCATCCTGCTGCGCCGCTGTCGGAAAACGAAGATCCATAGTCGACCAAAACGAATGAAGGGACAAAGCGATGTTTCGCCAGCTCTGGCAGACGTGGCTGAGCCGCCATATGGACCCCGACGCGTCAAACGCGTTCGAATCGGAGGCGCTAGAAAGTGTGTACAGGAATATTTGGGACCAGATTTCCAAGGGGAGAGTGCGATGCAAGGAGATGAGGTCGTTGTACTTCATCTGGACGTTTATCAACCTCTCCCGCTCTTCCTCCATCAACGTGATGACCTCCCGAAGGGATACGAGTTTGGATTCGATGGATGAGATATCGTCGGAGACAGTGGGTAAAATGGTGTGTCGGACGTGCGAGATCTCCTCGTCCGTCGGTGGGAAATTCGTGGTACGGAGCCGCTCGAGGAGCACGGAGCTCTGATATTCTTCGTCATGGTGAAGACTCCGTCTGGGGAAAGCACCACAGCTGGTGCATTGTGACGCAATCTGCTGCATCCCGGACGCAGCTGACTCGAACAGCAGAAAATTTGACCTCTAAAAAAAATGTTAAGGACGCGTTTCCGAAGGCGTAAATACGCACCTAGATGCCCTACGTAATGGCAAAGACCTCGCACTGATAGACGACTTTGGTGGGCGCACGTCGGAGAGCCCAATGAAGATGGTGGTTTGGAAGAAACCCTCTTGTGATCGACAAATACTTACCTACCTTGGGTTAAAGAGGCTAAGTAAAAAAGATAAAAGGACGGCGTACAAGAGTTATATACTAGGAAGGTAGCAAGCCAGTCTGCCCACTAGGACTGCACTAACACAAGTTGCTGGAGGTTGACTCATTAGATATTGGTGGTTGTCAATGGTCATGAACGCACTTTGAAAGTCGGTCCGTCACACCCTTTCAAGCACTAGAAGACTGTTATATTTCACTCAGGGCCCTCACGAAAACAGGCGGTCACGCCGATGGTGGTGGTTGGAAGCAAAGCTGATAACGGTAACGTGATCATTAATCACTGTCAATATACACGATTTTGAGCTTGATGGTTATGGAACTCTACTGTAAGGAACGCTACAGCTAGAAAGTAGCTAAGGCCGCGCAACTAAGTATGCCGTTTGACTCTGGATATTATTTCGAACAACTAGCACAAGGAATGTCCGAAGGGTTTGAGATGGAATTTTTATAGGAGCGTTAGGCTGATTCAACCGCTCCAGTCGCTAGAGAAACTCTCCTCGCCCGCAGGCGAGCTCGCTGATGGTGCAAACACTGCATTGACACCTCCGTACTAACTTCTTACTCTACTATACCTTCCTCGACATCTACGCTCGTCATGAACTTGTCCCTCAGCATCTCTCTCTCGGACAGAGAGAACGTGGTGGGCAACTCGAATTCACAGAGTGTACATCCTTGCTCCCCATGAGAACATACAGACAGGATTTCAACACAGAAATTCAACCCACAAATCGCGGCGCGGCTCAAACACCTCATCGGACAGCGCGGTAACGTCGCGACGAGCCTGCTCAGACCGTCACGGCGAACCATCTAGACAAATGTATCCGCCCACCCTTGATACCGCTGCAGTCTCATCCTCGACTAGAATCACGATGTCATCTTTCCACGAGCCCTCGTCTGCTGCCAGAATGTGTCCCTTGGTCGGAGTCTCCTCAATCGCGGGCCCGGATATAATTCACCCGGCGTCGGGCCACGAACTGAGGGCAACCTTGCACGCAAGCTGGGATGAAAACATCCGTGACGCGCTTTCGACGACGCCAGCGGTATGAATGACGGCGAGAACGGGAGTCGTCGCTCCAAGCAATGTAGAAAGGCCCTCTTCTCCGCGGGAAGCTTTCAATCCGTCGTTAGAACGCCCCATCCATGTCCTACCGCATTCTGAATCTTACAGCAGCAATCTCTACCGTAGGCTGATCGGACCAGACCACCGTTATGTAGTTCCGACTAGACGGAACTGCAAGTGAACGAAAACCAGAGCTTGATCATTTGCTAAAACTGCCAGTCCTCCAGTGGTCGGTCGTAGAAGAGGCTTCATTATATTGAATTGCATACAGACAATTTGAAACGAACGCGGTATCCTTCATAATATGACAAACATGACACAAGGAACAGGTCCCCCGTTGCCCGTGCATGTCCAAGCTGCAGGATTTCCAAAATCTCAATTAAGCATATGGAAATAAGTACTGCTGTAATACACGAATTCAGAAAAAGTCATTCACTATTAGAGTCTACCTTCAATGAGCGCAGCTAGGTTCCCGAAATACACAAGTCACCTCGAAACTTCGAAAACCACATTACTGCCTTCAACGTTTTCAGTCAAATGCGACGTGATCCGTATGGCGAGGTCCATTCCATCGTCGACCAGTGCATCGAATATAAGCCTTTCGGCTTCACTGAAGATATGTGGGACGAAAGTCGCAGTTTCCCGATATACGCTGTGATGCAGATGCCGTGCCTGCACAGCATAGTGGCATGTCCCAAGCCTTGCAATCCAACCGTATTGTCCCCTTTCCAGCGCGCCTTGACCATGGAAGCAAAACTGCCAACCGGCCCAAAACACTGTAGGAAATATGGGGTAGGGTGCTTCGCCACTCGAATGACCAGAGACGAAAGGAGGGGAGAAAGGTGACAGGTTTCGGCGGTATGACTTCGAGGGATTTCACAAGCGTCACTATTTGTTCCCGGTCGTTAACATCCATTGGATCGTCAGATCCCCGCATGCATACATCCAGGTTGAAGAAGGCGAGACTGTGTGTCTGCGAAAGGAGAGAATGGAGGTACGGTCCGGTGAGGCGGCAAGTGGCACATTCGTGAGCGAGAGGCTGGTGAGAGCACTCAAACAATTGGAACGAATGAGTAGTTGTTTAAATTGGTAAAGGTAATCGTATTGAGCCGTGCCAGGGAAAGGACGAAGGGAAGCCTCCCGTAGAAGAGGAAGCGTGAGAGCGACGGGCACCGATCTGGCATCGAGCTTGCGCACATTTGAGCAAGTAATCGGCGTGTACGCTGAGTCGTCGTCATCCTCCGAATCCCAGTGAGGTATGGAGAGGATCTCAAGCGACGGACACTGTCCAATCAAACGCATACCCTCCTCGTCACCATAGGAGTCCATACAAGAAAAGTCTAGCTCCGTGATTTGATCCCACGGAATTCAATGCCCAGCATACCTCTATCAAGAGTCAGTTTCGTAAGACGAGGACAGTCTTTGAAGACAGACACCGCTGAGTGTCCCTCCAGCTCGAGCGGAGCGCAATCAAAGCCCACGGCCTCAAGGCGAGGAAGCCGAGTATGAAGTGACGCGTAAAGCATATCTAAACCACCTCCCCAATCTGATAGATGTAACACCCGCCACCGGTACGACTCTGCCAGGACGATGTCGAAGATGCGCTTTAGGATCGAGGGATTAGAGGTCTGAGTATCTGATAACTCGTCGTTCAGAGATACGTCTAGTAGGCCCTGATGGGAACGCTGAATGACGGCCTCCAAGCGCTGCACATCTCCTTCATGCTGTGCCGCTTCTGGAAAATAAATATCCATAGTCGACCAAAATGAATGAAGGACAAAGCAACATTTCGCCATCTCTGGCAAACGTGGCTGAGCTGCCATATGGACCCCGACGCGTCGAAAGCGTTTAAATCGGAGTCGCCAGGAAGTGTGTATAGAAAGATTTCCGACAAGATTTCCGAGGGAAGCGCGCGATGCAAGGAAACGAGGTTGCTGTACCGCTTCTGGACGTTTTTCAACCTCTTCCGCTCTTCCTCCAGCGACGTGATGACCTCCCGAAGGATACGAGTTTGGATTCGATGGATGATATGTCGTGGAGACA
Source organism: Hymenopellis radicata (assembly GCA_015501595.1). NCBI lineage: Eukaryota > Fungi > Basidiomycota > Agaricomycetes > Agaricales > Physalacriaceae > Hymenopellis > Hymenopellis radicata. The sequence goes on along the minus strand of JADNRX010000050.1, from coordinate 666 downwards.
GTGGGTAAAATGGTGTGTCGGACGTGCGAGATCTCCTCGTCGGTCGGTGGGAAATTCGTGGTACGGAGCCGCTCGAGGAGCACAGAGCTCTGATATTCATCTTGGTGGTGGAGACTCCGTCTGGTGAAGGCACAATTTGTGCATTGGGTCTGCGGCATGGCGAACGCAGACTGACTCCTCTAAAAGAAATGTTAAGGACGCGTTTCCGAAGGCGTAAATACGCACCTAGATGCCTACGTGGTGGAAAAGTCCTCGCACTGATAGACGACTTTCGTGTGCGCGCGCCGGAGACCCCAATGATGCCTCTGAAGATGGTGGTTTGGAAGAAACCGCGATCGACTACCAGTACGTAACTCGGTGTTGCCGCTAGTAAGCGCACTTTCTAGGATACGTGGCTAGTTCAAAGTTGCTATTAGCTGACTCGAATGCAATGAAATTTTATACATTAAGACCTGGGCCGATTTCAGCCAACGTGTTGTACAAATTACAGAAAGATTTCGACAACAATATCAAAACAACAGATACAGAGGTACAGAAGTTCAACTCAAAATCGGGGTGCGGCTTAACCACTTCATCAGACAGCTCGGCAACGTCGCTACGACCTTTCTCATATACCACAACCCCTCCTCCCCGTCGTCCATCACGGCGCACCATCTGGACAAGTGT